>KN050297.1:344-14349 GCA_000743315.1 Lignosus rhinocerotis TM02
GATCAGTGCGCAAGCGCCGCAAGTGCATATTATCGGTGTTGTAAGTCGCCATGATGTTCCTGTCTCGTGGTATAATGCCCTCAATGAGCTCAGAAAATCAGTCATGCATGCCGCAGCTTTCAAGACTCAAGCTCTTCGGGACGAGCATATCTTGATGGTCCCGAAAGACTCAGAGTTTTATTGGGAGAGACTCAGCTTCAGAGATCTCGGTGAGCAGGCGAAGGTCGATTTTGTCTGTACAGGGCCAGCGTAACAAAGTTTGAAGTTGCCTCGACGCACAACATGATGCACAACACAGCACAGCACAACAGTAAACATCTGCCCTGTTCGCAATCCGTATGATGACGCACCATCTAGTACCGGACTGGACATGGACATAGCTTCGAGTGTCCTAGATGGCATGCGCATCCCAACGCCGACTTGATACTTTCTCCATATCGAGGCCCGGTGGAGTAGCGGCCTGAACACTACGCTTCATTTCAGTGAGTCATGTAGGTTTGGGTCAGCTGTCGCCTGTGCTTTACCTTGTAGGGGTGAGCGGTGAGTAACTGACGGGAGAAGCGTCCGCGCAAGGGCGAACGACCTGCCAGGATGACGCCTTGACCGCTTGTACAAGTTGGATGGTGGCGCACTTCCGCTAATTTGTGGGCCTTGACTTGGAGAACCTGAAACTCTGTTCTGTATTTTTACGCTCACCTTGAGGCTAGTCTCCGTTGCTGTCAACTATAGTCGACCCCCCCCCTCCCCTCCCTTGAGACACACCATTCCGCCAGTGAGAAATCTTGACTCTCAGTGAGCGGGAACTTACAAACGCCGAAGCGTACACAAGCATTAGAGGTAAGCATCATCATTATGACCCAGCTTATTATTATACAGGCACAGTTTCCTCGCGATGTCAGATGCACTTCGACGTGTTGTGTATCGCCGGAAGTACCGTATTATGCTGCCTCGAAAGTCAGTGTTGTGCATGCATCCCGGGCCCTTCACGCCGTATAGTCATGCAAACTTGAACTGCCGAATTCACTGACTTCAGTTTCTATCGCAGACATTACATGGCCAGATGACTCCTCGCATACCGTGGCCTGAGCGCCGCCATGCCCACGCCAAACTCAGTACTCCTTCAAGGTATGAAGTCAATTCGGCTGCTGGACGTCGTATCATATATTGTGCAGTTGAGGACCCATCATATTCGCTAACGGAACTCAAATCATTCCCCGCTTATCGGCCATCTCGGATGATGCAGAACCGTGGCCTCACCGCGAACAATTGTCAGCCTCGCAGTAGCAGCGGTATGTACTACCGGACCCTGAAGAGATCCGGTCTGCTTCAATTGTGGGTCTGGTAAGAAGGTGCAGGCTATTCATGGAGCTTAACCGTTGACGAGTCTTTTCTTACTTCTTGAGCGCACAAGGGTTGGTGCTCAGACATGTGTGCATGGTGGCTAAGTCGCTGGACACCGGGGCTAGCGTTCACAGAACGGTATAAAAACTGGACGAGAATGCCTGACTGTCCAGACAACGAACTACAATCTCCCGCCGACTACTGATTCTTCTCCTAGTACTACTACCACCACCTTACACACACTATCCAGACATGTCTTCCGCAATCACTGGCACTATGCGCGCTGCCTTCTACCAGCCCGGGAACCATCAGTGCGTTCTGCAGGACACTCCCATCCCAACGCCCACCGAGAAGCAAGTTTTGCTCAAGGTCGCTGCGGCGGGATTGTGCCACACCGACACATTCCTACTCACCGACACCTTGCTCGACCCTCGTAGTTATATCATGGGCCACGAAATCGCCGGCCGTGCTGTGCAGTACGTCGATATCCCACTGTCCTGTTTGAATGGTGTCTAAGCGCATATAGGTGGGGCTCTGAGGTGTCCGGCATCATCGCAGGCCAGCTCTACGTGGTCTGGACATCCGTTCCGTGCCCTAGGGCAGCCGCAGGCCTTCCTCCATTCTCGGACAGCATCGGCATCGGCGAGAACGGCGGCTTTTCGGAATACATGGTCGTGGACGCAAGTGAGCTCGTCCCGGTGGTGAGTGAACACCCCCATCCCGCTCTGATGACCCTCATTCTGAGTACGCGTCCCACAAGCCCGACGGCCTCGCGCCCGAGATAGCTGCATGTGCCGGAGACTCGTTGGTGACGACGTATCATGCCATCCATGGCGTAGCAGGAGTGAGTGATCTTACCACCGGCCTCTCGATGTGGGGGACTCATCGCGTCTGACACGCGCTCCAGCTCGGCCCCGGCACGAAGAAGCGCGTGCTCATCTACGGAGTTGGCGGCCTCGGGCACCAGGCAGTCCAGCTTGCAAAGAGCTACGGCGCGACGGTCTACGCCTGTGATATCAAACCCGAAGCCCGGGCCTTGGCTTTGTCCCTTGGGGCGGACCAGGCCTTCGACCATGCAGGACTGACCGCTGCTGTTGCCGCCGACGACCCGTTCACGGTGGACATCGCCATCGACTTCGTGTCGGATACACAATGTACGCCCATCGCACCGTTCCTCGCCTCTCATCATTCTCACTGCTACGTCCACAGCGTTCCAACTAACCAAAGAGGCTGTCAAGCGAACCGGAGCCGACCTCAGTAGCCCTGGTGGACTCGTCGTCCTTGTGAGCATCATGATTCTCCTTTTCTTTCTCACGAAAGTCTTACCACAAGTTGCGTCCCAGGTGGGCGTTTCGGGCGAACAATTGAATCTCTCTGCTGCCGAACTCCTTATATGGCACGCAAATGGTGAGTTCCGGTGTCCTTCTATTCAACGCGGTGCGAATGACATGGATGATTTCAGTCAAGACTTCGCTGTATGGCACTATCGACGACGTGAAAGCATGTGTTGACCTTCTTGCAAATGTACGTTTTTAACCTCCTTCAAGCTAACATGATATCAAACATGGGCTGACGTTTGCCCAGGGCACTATCAAACCTGTCGTATCAACCGAATCCCTTGAGAACATCAACGACGCCGTGAACGCCATGAGGGCTCTCCAAGTTCTCGGGCGCAAGATGATCATTCCAGCTTGAACACGCAGGGAAAGGATTAACGATCTTGGTCGTCCTGGGGCTGCTTCGAGAGCTCCCTATTTAATGTGCATCTAGGCTTCTTGCCGCCATGATTTGTATATTAGTGTATGCTATGAACCACTACCTGAATACATATATGAACGTTTGTGTAATAGAGCGTATTTGAGGAGAGATCTCAGGCTATCAACTAACGTCGCCATCAGTTCAAGTAGGAATCGTAAAGATGAAATGACGTGGGCTCGCAGGCCCCAAACTTGCCTGGTACCCTCAAGAATCTCATACTATGGAAAGGTTGCGCACAATCGACTTTATTCACAACACATCAACACAGCTAGCTCTCCGTAGGTACTCCGGCTGCGTGCATATCAGTCGTGAAGCCCTGAAGACCCCGAACCTGAACTTGAAGTTGAAGTAGTCGGAGCCTTTTCTCGACTAACTAATTACTGTTAAACTAATTGTCTCTGGTATATACTCCCTCGAATACGCTCTGATCAATTTCTGGATGAGAGTGAAGATGTCGTCGAAAGCGCAAACAGAACTTTAGTCCGCTGACCGACTCTTGCACCATCCTACAAGAGAGAGTGTTTGATCGGTGTATGTCTCGGATTGCGGGTGAGGGTAGAGTAAGACTCTCCAACAAACGTTGATATAATATACAAAGATGATGCAAGACAGAGGTATACAGCGATGTTTATGCGATATGAGACGGATAGGACGACACTGGAGTCCCAGATAAGAGTATTAGCCGAGCAAACCCTTCACATACTTCAACAAATCCTTGCCCTGTTTCCGCAAAGTCAGTGAATGCCCGCGCGAGACGTAAGTGAGGAAGGCTCACCCCATGGCTCTTCACACCAGCGACCAATGCTTCGATGGTGTTGCCCTCGTTAGCACCCTCTGCGACTTCAGCAACGCAGTCGCTACGCCCACTCTGGACGCGGTTGAGACCGAGTCTCTGGCGCTGGACGTTTCCGTACCGTGAGACGACTGTCATGAGCGCCCTCCAGCCTTCGATGGCTCCGGGATGGGCGTTCACCTGCGTCGCAGAGCTGTTCGTGCTCGCCAACGACGCGAGTGATGTTGATCTTTCGTTGCCTTTCTGCTGACCGGACGTCGGCAAGGGCGCAGGGAGGGACGGCAGAACAGTCGACCGAACGACGTAGGGGCAGTATGATCGATGCTCGCGAAGGATGTCGAGCTGACGTTGAGGCGTCTTTCTTTTGTTCACTTCACCCTCACCGTCCATCGGATCGTCCCCGTCCTCGGGCTTGGGCACGAACGCCCACAACCCGACCCGTCTTTGACACAGTGGGCAGTGTACAAGTGTCGTATCAGCACGGAGAGTACCACGAAGCGGGCAAACTGGCAAAAGTACGAGACGAGGTCGACGGGCGGATGGAGGACATCGTAGAGGTTGGCGTAGGCGTGCCATTTGGTACAACCGAAGGCGCACGGGAGGGAGCGTAACGCGCGGGAGTTGCAGGGGCAACAGAGCTCGCACGTGAGATAGACGGCGTCTTCAAGGTCTCTGGAGGAGCCGGAGGGAGTATCGACCACCCAAAGAGAGCAGTCAGGACGGCCGTCTCTGAAGGTTGCATCCGTTGCACCTCAGCCGGCGATGCGCTGGAAGGTGTTTCATCGGTGGGTGAGGAAGGCTCGGATCCGTAGTTCGAAGAAGACGGTAGTGACACCGACGAGATGATTGATATCGAAGATTGCACTTGGGCAGCATTCTGGAGACACTGGTGAGATGGATATTGAAGGGCGTGATGGGTCGCAGACAAGCAAGAGATATGAAACGCGTACCTTGAACAGCTTCCGATGGTTCTCTGCCCGAGTCTCCGCATCCATGATGCCATCGAGCGATTGAACTTACGAGGGGATGCTTGATCTCTACTCCTTCCATGACAGCATTAAGAAGAACGGCACGTGACTTGATCTCGCGAATCATTGTAAGGGGTGCTTGCAATGGTATACGATAGATCGAATCTGCAAGAAGAGCGTCAGCTGCACGGATGACATCCAGATACCATTACCTAGAACGTACCATCACATTGACGAGTCTTCCATGGACAACCATCTTTATGCGCTTCCACTAGCTGAACCCGTTGTTTCTCCACCAAGGCATTTGCTAAGTCAACTAAGATTAATAAAGACCTACCTCTTGAAGGACCCTACATACCGGCCTCGCGAGTCATACCGTCCCGACTAGCAAGGACCCATGAGATACCACATATGCCACAAAGCAGACGGTCCTTTCCATCGTTAACCCACCCGCACTTGGATGCTGCGACGGCGTCAATGGCCGCAGGTTTGTTGCCATAGGTGGAAAGCTTGTACGTTGACAGACGAGTGAGGAAAGAAGGGGTGGATGAGGGCCGGTAGTCGCTTGACGAAGGCCCAGTATGAGTAGACTTGACAGATTGACCAAATCGTATGGGCAGGGCCTTGCGCGTACGACTAGCTGTGCGGGATAGGATAGCGGCGAGGTTCGGTGCGGTCTTAGACAAATTCTGTAGGTCTCTTGAAGAGGTGGTGCTGGAATAGTACATGTCATGAGGACGGACAGTTCTCGCTCACAACTTGTCAGAATATATACACACAAGTTGTTATCCTTCTTTATACCGTATTTAGTGAGCATTGCGTAAATCGACCGAGACGTGCGAAGTCGCTTGAGTGGAGGTCGGCTGGCAGGGGCAGTTGGGGAAGTGGTTGGACCAACGGCCTCGTCAAGACTCTGCAAAGCATCTTCTAGTTTGCGCTGAGTTGTCGTGTCAGTCCACGTTGGCGGGAAACTCGGTCGAGGTAGTATCACAGACTTTGAGAGATTTGGCGGAAGACCTGACCACGGGGGTGGGAGTGTGAGTGGCAACCGTGGAAGCAGTCTGCTCGGTGACCGTCGACATCGCGCGTGAGTGTAGAGCAGATAGTCGTAAGTAAGTGAGACGGTTCGGGGTGAATAGGATGTAGAGCGAGGATGGGCAGGAGGGTAAGGAAGTCGAGGGTGGCGGCTGAAAGCAAAGAGTTGACGCTGCCCAGCCTGTTGGGCCAGCTGTGAAGCGCCCTTTCCAGCGCCTGTCTGGACTCAGCAGGGGCCGCAAGAACGCTGTGCCGCTGCGATGTCCACTGCTTTCCGACTGTCTCAACTTCAGTCTTCAGGAGTTCACTGGCACGCGTTCGTGTCTCCTTCTCGACGCTGCTCCCTCCCCACCCTACATGTTTCCCTTCCCCATGTCTCTCCCGCCACAACTGCTACATACCCTTGAGGGTATCAAATTCCAAATCAAGGACGCGTTCTGGGCTCTTTCGTCATGTGTTTGCCAGGAATCCGCGAAAGTGAAGATTAACGGGAGGACATGTGCATATGAATCTTCCTGGAATGTGTGGGTTCATACTGATGTTCTGCGATTGACAGTCAAGATCGTTCGGGTTCTCGGGGAGGGTGGTTTCTCCTTCGTCTATCTTGCCCAAGATGAGCATAGCGGAGTACGTCATACCTGCTTCCACGTTCGCAACCACGCAATAACTCAGATAAATATCAGCGACAATTTGCGCTCAAGAAGATTCGCTGCCCGAGTGGGCAAGAGGATGTCCGTCAAGCAATGCGAGAAGTGGAGGCATACAGGCGTTTCAAGTGAGTACCAAGGTAATTTTCATATGACAACCCTTCTCAAGTGCACTACGAAGACACCCCAACATCATTCGTATTCTTGTATGTTTCGTCATTGTGCCTTAACGTTCCACTGCTGACTGGTGCACGCAGGACTCGGCTGTTGTTCAGGACCCCAATGGGGATGGTCAGATAGTCTACCTCTTCCTCCCACTGTACAAGGTACGCCATGCTGTATCACTCGTTTCCCGATCTCATCATCTTTGATTTCTCCCTCAGCGCGGCAACCTGCAAGATGCGATCAACTCCAATTCGATTAACAACACCCACTTCTCTGAGACCGAGATGCTACGCTACTTCAAAGGCACCTGCGAAGCTATTCGCGCAATGCACGACTACCGTGCTCCAATCGGGTCTAGGTCTGAGCCTTTCCCTTCTCGCGAAAATCAGTCTTCGTCGGCCCGCCATGCGCCTTCAGCGCCGAACTCCCCCCGCCATTCCGAGGATGACGAGGATGACGAGATGTTCCCCCACCCTGAAGGTGACAGCGAGGGTGGCTACTCATACCACGGCCGGAGCAATGGTGCTAATGTACCGTTGATATCGAAAAACCGACCCGACGAGCACGAACCCATATTCGATGGTGATGAGGAATTGGATAGGATACAGCATGGAGCAAACGGAACTGCTGACCCAGGGCAGACTGAGCTTGTGCCGTATGCACACCGCGATTTGAAGCCTGGGTACGTAGAGCATGAAATGTCGTATGTGGCACCGTTTAACGAATGGCTCACAGAAATATCATGATCTCGGATGAGGGACAACCCATTCTCATGGACTTTGGTAGTGCGATGAAGGCGCGCATCAAGATAGAGAATCGTTCCCAAGCATTGCTTCAGCAGGTGACTCGGACGCTCACGTCGTACACGCGCTTTGCTCACGCGTAGTCTTGGCAGGATATCGCTGCCGAACAGAGTACCATGGCATACCGTGCCCCAGAACTGTTCGACGTCAAGACGGGTGTCACGCTTGACGAAAAAGTCGACATCTGGGTACGTGCAAGACCCGTCACCGTTTCAGTTTTGTTGATACGTGTTGCGTTGCTAGTCACTTGGCTGCACACTCTTCGCTCTTGCCTACTCCCACTCTCCCTTTGAGAACACCCAGACGACAGAACAGGGTGGCTCAATAGCCATGGCGGTCATGGGCGCGCAATACAAGCACCCCCCTTCTGCATACTCACAGGGCTTGAGGGATCTGATCGACAGTATGCTGAAGGTCAAACCTGCAGACCGTCCCGATATCCACGAGGTGCGTCGATTCGTCGCACGTCAACTCCCGTTTACTGTGTTGACATTCAGGAAACAGGTCATCCGTCGGTCGGATCAGGTCCTGCAAAGCCTCCGGTGATCCACCGTGACTGTCTCTTGATCGTCATGTCTAATTTTGCAACGCCCCTCCGCGTGTCCACTCTTTCACTCTCATGTACTACCGGGATGTATGTTCAGGGACATTGATTGCTGCTATATAGACTATATATGCGTACATAATCCTCCAGACTCCCTACGATGGTTCACTGCGCCGCCGCTTCTTCGCGATTACCTTCGAGCCAGACTTCGTCTTCTCAATACTGGTGTGGGGCTGTGGAGCTGGCTTTGAGATCGCATGCTTGACAGCTACGTTGGGTTTTGGAGAAGGGTCCGATTTTCTCGACGTTTTCGGGACTTTCGGTTGCTTCATAGCAGGAATGGGTGCAGGCACATGGTCATCCATGTCCGAGTCCGTCGTTTCTCGGACCTGGAGTTTACGCTTCTTTGTAGGCGAGGGCTTCGCTGGACTCCTCTCATCAGGAGCATCACGCTTAGCGCCCGCAGCATCCTTCGATTCGGAGGCTGTCTTCAACTGGGCCTCTTTCTTCGCCCTGTACTTTGTCTTCATGACCTTCTGTTTATCGCGTTTCGCCTTGATGGCCGCAAGTTTCGCTTTCTGCAGACACCCATGGAGATGAGCATGAGAGAAAGACATTGGGGGGAGGAGACATGCCTTCTTCTGCGCGCGTTTTGATAATTTGCCCCCGACGGACTTGGACTGCTTCAATGCTTGGTTCGCGAGCTGCGCGCGTACGAGGTCTCGTACGTCTGTGTCCGCGTCCACATCCATTGCGGACTCCCTAAGACGTGCATACCGCCGGGTATGTGCCTATGTTCTCGGAGGGAACTTCAATTATCGGACAAGTCTGGAAGAGTTGGCGCTACTTACACCAGCCTTCAAGTGAACGTCGATCATGACGGGGTTCTTGAGCAGCTTCCCCGGGCATACTATGCATGCCTTCACCTCCGGTTCAAGGGAGACGAGGTACAGGGGGTTCTGCAACGCTTCGGAGACGGACATGGGTGGTTCCTCGTCTTCTTCCTCGTCCGACTCGGGTTCAGACTCTCCTCCCTCCTCACCTTCTTCTTCACTACCCTCATTCTCTCCTTCCGCATGGCTTCCGTCTTCCAAGTCCACCTCTCCTTCATCCTCGGATTTGTCGTCAGAGTCAGAAGAGGATGACTCGTCCGAATCCGTGTCGTTAATGCCCAGCATTTCTTTCATGTCCCCATCCAGACCCAGCTCCTCCTCCTTCTCCTTCTTGCGGATTCGCTTCTCTACGCGCTTGAACATGAATATTATAGGTTGAAAAAGAGGCAGCAGAATTTCGAAAAGACAGAGGTCGAGGACAATCAGAGCGCAAAAGCCAATAGCGGATGTGCGTGGACGAGGGGAACTTGCAATTCATGAGATCGAGGAACTACAGATCTGAAATCTAGACGATCGACATCTGAAGATCTGACGTAGCGCCCAATTTTTGAAGTGCCACCTCTGTGAGTGAGGTTTCTGCTCCCAGCCACTGCTTTGCTCCCCTGCCCTCCCCCTCCCATCTACTTGTCCTCACCGTGAACTATCTGAATACGCTACACTGCTCACTTTGACTACTGCTCTGCTTGGATGCTACAACTTGCCGTCTCGCGATGAAACGCGCTGCACACCGACTTGCTGATGTTGCTTCCACCCTCCAAAACTCCTCATGTAGGATCATCGCTAGTAGAGCATACAGTAATGCGGCAGTTTCACGGGCTGTACCGCGCACAAGACAATACAAACCTGCCTCTGAAGTCAACTTACCGGTTGCGCAGGAGCTGAGGAAGGTCCTCTCACCTGAAGCATGCGGATGGCTCGAGGGCAAGCCGTTCGTAGTTCAGAAGCAGGTCAAGAAACCTCCCCCTAGGACCTTTGTGAATCAACTGGATCTGCCGCCCTCCCCAGAGAAAGTGATGTTTGACTCTATAGAGTTTCTGCCAGGAACCTCGATGGCTCCCAGCGAAGACGGCGAAGACGGCGAGATCGGGGATACTATACGCATCCCTGCAGGTTCCTTGGTAGAGATCCGGAGGTAAGCCCACTAGTCTTTCAAGCCCGTCGCGTAACGGATACACATTAGATCGTCGTACACAGGAGTCAAATGCCGGTCCACGCTGTAGTACTCTTCTCCATCCTGCTTGGGCGGAGGTGGGTCGTCCATTCCCTGACCAGCACCGGAGAGGTGTGGGCGCATCACGAACACGACGTCACCTTTCAGATCCCCCAATTTGTCAACAAGAAGTTGGCAGAGCGGTGCGGGATGTTCAGTAAAATAGAATCCGAGGACGAGGGCGCTGCGAGGGTCGAGGTGCTCAAGAAGCTACGGACATTCAAGAAACATCTCGAATATCACTGTCATAAGGTTCCTCAAATTGCTCGTCAGATGTCCTTCTACGACCTCGTTGCACACCCCGATCCGAAGAAGTGGACCCAGATCACCGCGCGCGAAGCGGCAGAGAAACTGCTCGGGAACCAGTCCGCCTTCTCCGAAGAGGAGCTTTTTGCTGTCCAGTCCTATCTCTTCGACTGTGGTGAATACTTTGTCTCTGTCGCTCGCCGGTTCTTGCAGATGCAAACATTCTGGGTCCGCCCTCGCAAGGAAGTCGATGACATACGGAAGGTCCAGCGTATGGTCCTACAATCCGACCCCGCGTTGGATGATTTCGTCCACAAGGCCAGGGAGGTTGTCGCCAGATCAAGACAGTGCACTGTAGACTCATGGAACGAACCTCCAACTAAGCATTCTCTCAATGGCCCTCAGTGGACCGAGACAGATCGAGTTATCCTACGGTTCCTTATCGCGTCACTACAAAACCGTCGAGTCATTCAGACCGACCCATACGACACATGCCTATCATTTATCTTGAAGAAGCTCGATATGCACACCTGCGCCAGTTACGATGTCAGGGTAACTCACACTTTCCTTGTCGAGCTTGGTGTCATCGCGCCTTGGGAGGACCCCAATAGCCGGGAAGGAATCATGCAAGAGTCGGCTCCAGTCATGGACATAGTCCCTGTACCGTCTACACCCATCCTCCCCGAACCACTTGGCTCAAATGACCTTTACCCCCGTGACATAGTCGAGTCGATACGTCACGACTTCGCCGACATGCCTGCATATGTTGTTGATGACTGGGGTGCGGAGGAACTCGACGACGGTATCTCCGTAGAGCGCATACCCTCCGATCCGGATCATGTTTGGCTCCATGTTCATGTCGCCGACCCCACGACCCTTCTTCCACCCACGCATGATCTCGCTCGACACGCCATGAAGCTTACGACATCGTCATACCACGTCGTTCGCACAATCCCTATGTTTCCTACCGACGCAGGATTCCGAAGGTTCAGTCTCGGTAATACCCCTGGGCAACCAGACTTGGCCCTTACCTTCAGTGCCAAAGTCAGTTCTGAAGGAGACATCGTAGAATACAAGATACGACCATCCGTCGTCCGTAACGTCCACTTGATCAGGTACGACGAGGTTGATGCTCTGCTAGGCAACAAGCATGGCATCCACCGGTACCCATTCGGCAACCCCAATCCTGTACCTGAACATTCCTCCTTTACAGCTGATTCTACTACCATCGACGACCTCCGATTACTCGAGCAGGTTACTCGTAATCTCGGGCGGCGCCGCCTCAGGAACGGCGCCGTCTTGTTTGCTTTCCCAAAGCCAGAGATACGCATCGAACCCCGCCCTCTATCTCTGGAACTCATGGGTACGGACGAACCATCTGCGTTCCGCGGGTTCCCCAAGATGACGTACGCCGTTGAAACCACACTGGAGACGGGCGCCCGCGGAGTCATCGCGGAATGCATGAAGACCGCCGGACAGATCGCGTCCCTGTTCTTCCGCGACCGCGGCATCCCCGCCCTGCGACGCTCCGTCGGCAGTCTCCAGACGGAGATGCGCGACGGGCTCGAGGAGCTCATGGCGAACCGCTCGGAGCTCGGCATCATCGACGTCTACGATGGGCTCCGAGCACGTGTGTCCGCCCCGCCTGGAAAGTACGTCACCACGCCGGGACCGCACTCTCTCCTGGGCGTGCTCGACGGCGAGGGGTATATGAAGGTCACGTCGCCTCTGCGGCGATTCAGCGACATTCTCGCCCACTGGCAGATCAAGCACGCGCTCCTCGCGGAGAAGGGCGAGCACCGGTCCCCAATCCTCTTCGAGGAGGACTGGTTGTTGCGCCTCGCAGACGACATGGGAGCGCGCGAGCTCGAGGCGAAGCGCGCGGAGATCCGCCAGCAGCAGTTCTGGGCGCACACGTTCCTGCTGAGGTGGATGAACAACCCCGCGCGGGAGAAGCGCGAGCACGACCCGCTTCGGACCCTGAAGGGGCGTGTCGTCGAGGGCCTGATGCCGCTCGTCAGGTCGAAGGGCTGGCAGTGCACGTTGCACGTCACCGAACTCGCACTCGATGGGCGCGTTCTTGGATGGCCGACTAACAAGCCGGCGCCGCTTGGAGAGGAGGTGGATGTGAGCATCGACCAGGTCCTGTTAGGCACACATCCGATCCTGGACCTGAAGCTGAAGTGAACTGGCCGGTCTATCCTTGTCGCGTGCACACAATCTAAACGTATCTCATGCCACTTATAATGATTCATCGTTCATCACTCGATCACATGCATACATATGGTATATGTCTTATAATAGATAATAACTGCATCCTCCGCTCATGTTTCGTTGCTACTGATCACACATATTTAACTGCTTAGAGGGTTAGTTGGGAGTCACCACCTTGCGTCCCATTATCGTGCCCGCCTTCAGTCCATTCAGGACATCGTTGATATTGTCGAGAGGCTCGACCGTCACGACAGGCTTCACCACCCCCTGGTCCAATACCATCGTCAGTAAGCAGAGGCGGGGAATGTTGGCTTAGACCTCACCTTTGCGAGAAGAACCCAACAAAACTTCAGATCGTCCGCACTTCCATAAAGGCAAGAAAGCACTGATCGAATGCGTTCAGTATTGTAGACGAAGACGAGAAGAAGAGCAGCTCACCATTGTTGCCCCACTGGATCAGTTCGAGGGAGCTCATCGGAAGCTGGTCTGCAGTGAATCCAACCTAAGGCAGAACGGAGGGTGATCAATACAACGACTACCGTACGACGAGTAGAGTCGCCAACATTCACGAGAACAACGAGTTCTCCAGGCCGCGTGTCAGCAATGTTGACGACATCCAACCTTACTGCGCTCTTGGCAAAGGTGAAAACTGATCAAGTAGAGGGAGGTCTTTTTAGTACGCAGTGATCCCCGGAAGACTCATAACATCTGCTTACTCTCTTGGCTTGCCACACAATCGATGACAATATCGACCGTGAACGGGGTCGCCGCGTCAGGCGCGAGCGCAGCGGAGAGCTGGACGAGGTCGAACACACGGTCCGCCCCGAGGGAGAGCGCAAGCTCGCGCGCGGCAGGCTTGATGTCGCAAGCATACACTGTCGCCCCGTAGTTCTTCGGTTCCAGAAGACATGTTTAGTAGCTGTTGTTGTGTTGAGTGAAGTTGAGTCAGTAGAGGCTCTGTGGGTTCCGGTGAATGTGTGTGTTTATTGCCTGCTGAGCTTTTCCGCGAGCTCGTTATACTCGTCGAGGTATGGGTTCGTGCATTCGGCCTGTTCGATCACTCCAGAGGTCTATTGTGGAACGACCCACCACCGGGTAGGATCCGTCCCGGGCGCACCGTCTGGATGTCAGCCTCGTCGCCCTGAAAGGGTTGTTTGACGGTTCATAGCTCGTTTGAAGGTGCCTTCATACAGGGGGAGACCTGTCTCCAACACAATTGCACTCAGCAATCATTTCCGACCACAAGAGCTAGATGTTTGTGTACCTCCAGATTCGTTTCTTATTGCCGTACGCGCATTCACGGCACGGCGTTTTGGACCAAAGATAGCTCGGTTGACGGTGTCTTCATACAGTGGCAGACCTGTCTTCAACACAATTGCACTCAGCAA
>KN050298.1:0-13141 GCA_000743315.1 Lignosus rhinocerotis TM02
TGAACTTCATCCTCGAGCAATTAATGATATATCGACGAATACACCTTGTACCTGTCATGCCCCGCTCTCGGAGATCTATTTCGCGGCTCAGAGACTCTACCCATTACCATATATGAAGCTATACCAAATCGGGAAGGCAGGATACTGAACTTCATCCTCGAGCAATTAATGATATATCGACGAATACACCTTGTACCTGTCATGCCCCGCTCTCGGAGATCTATTTCGCGGCTCAGAGACTCTACCGGACAGTTCATTGCCTATCAGCCTCAGCCTCACACCTCAGACTCGGATGATGAACTTGACTCACTGCAAGAAGATCCACTCCTCGGAGTCGGATCTGACTTGACTTCTGTGCATGCCCCCTTCTTACCATCCGCCGATTCTTCCGCCGAGCGTTCCGATACGTCAGTGTGTACCGGCTGGGAGCCACTGGAATAGCAGCCGAGTATGCAGTCTGGAAGTACAAGTCACATAGGGCAGTCCAGATGAAGGATCTTGAGATGGCGGAGGCAGAGCGGAAGGTGAAGGAGGAAAAGGCGCGACAGCACACTATAGCTAGTGAGTCTGTTCTCCTCGTTTCTTATAGTCTGAGAAGCTCATTACTGGTGGTACAGTCTCGTTGAACCACGGACAATTTGGCGCATATGAGCGCTTATTTTTATTCTGTCCATGCGTTCGGATTTAGGCTTAAGTAGGGGGGGTTTTCGGGGGGTTTTGTATACAAAATTTTGATTTGACCGCGCAAAATGCTCAAATGCGGGTATCACATTCCTTATAGAGATTTATAGAGACTATTATGCTATTATGATATGATTATGATCCCTCAGTCGGTTGTATCACCGCTGAGGTACGTAGCTCGCACACCTGATCCTACATTACAGTGACTGACTAGTACCTGTACAGTGTGCCTAACTGACATTGTACTAGTTCTAACACTCTAGAATTTGACTATAACGTGCGTACTGGTTAGCCTCACTATAGTGTGACGCCGCAACTCGTCCTCTGCCGGCCACACGTGTCAGGAATACCTTTGTACGTTACGAGGTTTCCCTTCACAAAGCATCCTGATCGTGCTCTGCCGGTCACACGTGTCAGGATTACCTTTGTACGTTACGAGTTTTCCCTTCACAAAGCATCCTGACGATGGAGCTGTAGCTGATCGTCCTCAGGTTTCTCATGAACCGTACCATGGTCCACACGGGCATGCACTCAAACATTGCTGATCATGAGGAACCGAGCTCTCACGGTCGGTACACATGCAGTAGTTCCCAATGTGTTCAATCGCCACCTCCACGAACTCTACCTGACAGAAGGAAGTCATGGGTTCTTCTCTTGAGCCCTTATCGCATGCGTACTAATACTGCATGATCAGCACAGCAAACGGTACAGCCTCCCTATGACCCTGCAGCATGCTCCCTGACATTAATACCGTCACAGAGCTCCCAGACTCACGCGTCCGTTGCACCTCGGATGAGATGCACGGGCATATTCAATAGGCTTCTGCAAGCACTGCTGTATCCACCCCTTCCAACCGTGACGCTGGTACAACGCGTGACTGGACACGTCGGGTGTATGAAATGCCGTTGTTCTCTCGAGGAGCAGTCTTTTAAGGCTTGAGTGGCTTCCTTGAGGTTCCGTGTGTGCTCCATCCCTTCAATTGCCGTCTCTCAGCAGTAATGGCTTCGCTTCCGGAGAGCAAAATCGATGTTCTTATCATTGGGGCTGGGCCTGCCGGCCTCATGTGCGCAAATGCACTCGCTCGTGCAGGTGTAGACGTCCGAATCATTGACAAGAGGTGTGGCTGATTCGTACGACTGTATTGTGACCTCATATTACTGATCACCAGGGCTCTTCCCGTGGTTGCCGGGCAAGCGGATGGGATTCATCCTCGAACAACAGAGGTCTTACAGGTGAGACCTGTCCTAATTTGTTCTTGTTGTACTACTGAGGGACATCGGTCGCTTACTTGACAGAGTTATGGCATCGCGGAAAACCTCATCCGAAAAGGTGCACACTTCCACAGGGCTGTGAGTGTACTCGGTGTTTCGTTGTTGATTACTAGCCTGCTCCAAGCTAACTCAAGCTTTCAGGCATTCTACAATCCAGGTCCCGATGGCGGGGTCGTAGTAAGCCATAATCCGACTTCTAAACCCCTTAGCTTCATTGACACTATAGAGAACTCAACGCACCCCCTCGATTTTGTCTCAGACAGCGCGCTACCCTTATCTGGTCAGTCCTACGCTCTGTCGAGCTGCATACCATTTAAGACAGCAGATGTAGATAACCACGCACCAAGGCAACATAGAAGCTTTATTTCATGACTCCATGGAGTCCATGGGCCTCTTCGTACAGCGGTCCACCACGCCCGTATGCATAGAACTGTCTCAAAAGTGGTCCGAGCTGAAGAACCCTCAGTCATATCCTGTAAAGGCTAGTAGGTTTCAACATCAGCCATGCACGTTGCGTGCTGACCTGATTTCAGGTTACATTGAAGCATTTCGATCGCGAAGACGATGCTCTCGAAGTTGTGCATGCCAAGTTTGTCCTCGGCTCCGACGGTCAGATACTCCGATTTTCCTGCTGAATTGCAGCTCAGCCAAAATTTAGGGGCGCACTCTTGGGTCAGAAGCGCCCTAGGGATCCAGTTAGAAGGTGACAGGACTGGCACGTGTCTCACATCTTGAACTCATACATGAACATGACCGTAAAGTCTGATTGCTGCTGCCACCGTTTAACTCAGAATCCATCTTTGGCGTCGTGGACATGGTCGTAGACACGGACTTCCCTGACAGTCGCTGCTGGACGTTCCTTCACTCACACCATGGCACGCTCATGAACATTCCACGCGAGCGCGGCATGGTGCGCTACTATATACAATTGCCCTCCGACACGGAATTCGTTGACGGGAAGACTGGAAGAGTCGACAAGTCCCGCGCGAGCCCGGAGAAACTCATTGCGACTGCCCAGAAGATATTTCAACCATATACCGTAGAGAAGGAAGGGGAAGTGGAGTGGTGGACAATCTACAGCAGTGAGTCTCCGCGATCAGTCAATCTGCCTTCGTCGTTGATGTTGATATAATCCCTCAATGTAGTTGGACAGCGCGTCGCCCAAACATGTTCTGTGCATGATCGCATATTTATTGCTGGTGACGCTTGTCATACACACTCGCCCAAGGCAGGTCGGTGTACATCATGATGTGTTCTCGAGATTGCGCTGATCGATATGCGTATAGGACAAGGAATGAATGCCAGCATGAACGACACGCATAACCTTGGTACGGTTGAGAGTCTTGCGCTGCGAAAGACTCACCCCAATGCTCAGAACCTTAGCGTGGAAATTGGCATACGTCTTGCGAGGCTGGGCGGATCTGTCATTGCTAAAGACGGTAAGCTTACGCTTGTCACTGCGTCAATCAGTCTCATCTGTTGTCCTTCAGTACGAGGCAGAGAGACTCAAGTACGCGAGGGACCTCATCGAATTCGACAGGAAGTGGTCCAGCCTCTTCACGGGAAAGCCACGTACGGAAGAGAACCAAGATGGCATCTCACATGAACAATTTGTTGGGTTAGGAATCATTCGCACTCTGGAGCTCTATCTTTGCCTCACCGGGAATCTCTGCCACCAGTGTTTTTGAAGCATTCAACGGGTTCGCCAGCGGCATCGGGGTTCGCTACCAGCCATCCATGATCGTCGACAACCGACACCAGTCATACGCCACAAAGCTGATCATCGGCGAGCGTATGATCCCGCACGTTTTCGTCCACGCTGCAGACATTCGACCTGTGAATATACATGACCTCTTGCCCTCTGACACACGGTTCAAGGTTCTTATCTTCGTGGGTGACATTGCAATCGAGGAGACCAAAGCTGGCCTGCACACTCTCGCGGAGCAATTGACTGCTCCCGGGAGCTTTTTGTGTCAGTATGGGCAGGGAGACTACCACAAGGTTTTTGATATCCTGTGCATCTGTGCGGCGGAGAAGGATGATGTTGATTACACTGGTGAGCGATTCCGACGTGGATAAATCACAGAACCTTCCCATGGCTCACATGCTACAGATGTCCCGAAGGCATTAAGGACGCACTGGTCAAAGTGGGTGCCTATCTGATAGTGAATAGCAAGCCTCGTCATCCTCATACTGAGGTACTATAGGGTCCTACTAGACGATACTGACATGCATGATCGCGAGGGTGGCGGAGGCTTCACTGCGTATGGAATCGATCCCAGAGGAGAAACAATCGTTATCGTGCGCCCAGATGGATACGTTGGGATGGTCTCTCCATTCGAATCGCTAGACGATGTTGGGTCATACTTCTCCTCGTTCATGACGGGGAGCTGTGCTTGACACCAGATTGGACGAATGGGTAAGGTCTTTCACAATACGAGTACCTACCCTCACTTCCTGGATGATTCATCTAGTCTTGACAGGGTTGGCTATATTATGGGAAGATCCTCTCGATGGGCACTGTACTAGTATATATAGACAGATGCATGATCAACGAACAGTGTTCAGCGAAGACATCTGTTGACTTAGCCGTGATCATGGGCCCGAGTAGATCATAGGGAGTACCAGTTTTTCGTATTCCTGCTGAGCCACAGGAATGGGCGTGTTAGTGAGCTTATAGGAGAATGTCAGAGACACTTCCCATACGAGCCCTGTAGGGCGTCGGCAGATCTAGAAGTGGAGAATCCACCATATCGCTTTGACGGAATATATGGCATGTATTATCAGACTTGGCTCATTACGTAATAATGGACCGGACTGAAGCTACGGGCAATGGGCGACTTCCAATCTTATGCTCGACCACTTCTAGCTCTTCCTCGTCGCGCAAACCGTCAAAACACAGCCAGGACCGTTTCAGACCATCTAGATCACAACAACTCGGCTCATCAAGCTGGCTTATCGGCGCCATAACACGTGCTGTAGAAGACGTCCACCTTCGCTTTGTTCTTCACACATAGTACTCGCATTATCTGGGCTACATACGAGAGGCATATTGTGGCAAAGTGTGACAAGTTACAAGTAGTAGATGGTCGGAATGCGATTTCAATCCCGTGTGTTCGTTGTTCATGTATCCTACACTTGCTGAATCACACGGAGAGAACCTTGCACTCTATGATGGCTGTTACTTGTCATCAATATCTGTAACACGTAATCCTCCATCGCAGGATGCTTGGCTCAGCAAAAGCGGGCGCGAAGTGAGTTCCGTTGTGAACGCGTTGGACGGGTTTCCGCAAACGGTAGCCCGAATTGTGCCGCACTAGGGGCGAGGCCACCTGACTCGCGCGCCATGCCCTTTTTTGTGCGTTCTCTTCCCTCGATGCTCACTTCTTGCGGCGGCAACCATGACCAGTCTTTGTTATCCGAGGAAGTGTACTCTTCTGACTTGTCAGCCGTGTTTTCTTGTATGCCCCGCTTCCTCATCTGTATAGATCCCAACGCGCATTGCCCTCTGTGAAGCCATCCAGCGCTGGAGGCCACATCAGCTCACGCGCGATGCTTCCCTTATCTGGACATTCAGATGACATCTCTGCCCACACAAGTTCCGTGCGTCAAGGCCCGATTGATATTAAATACCCCTTGAGGCGTATAGCCTTCCGTTGTTGCCTTT
The DNA here is from genome assembly GCA_000743315.1 of Lignosus rhinocerotis TM02. Taxonomy (NCBI): domain Eukaryota; kingdom Fungi; phylum Basidiomycota; class Agaricomycetes; order Polyporales; family Polyporaceae; genus Lignosus; species Lignosus rhinocerus. The sequence goes on from KN050298.1 coordinate 5,620, forward strand.
CCCCACTCTCGCCCTCCGCTTCCTTGATCATTTAATCTGGGAATGTCTCACGCTCTCGTTAAGGAGAGCGATGTTGATGTCCTCGTCATCGGCGCCGGCCCTGCGGGTGTTATGTGCGCAAATGCACTTGCAATGGCTGGCGTGAACGTCAGAATCATCGACCAGAGGTTAGTGTACCACCAGAGCCTACATGATGATCGGTCTCAACGAGGATGGGACAGGCCTGCTAAGATTTCTGCAGGACAAGCAGATGGTCTTCAACCGCGTACCATCGAGGTCTTCCAGGTATAGCCAGAATTGCTGGTAGCCAATGCTGTAATAAGGTCATTTACAGAGTTATGGCCTGGGTCAACGTCTACTGAGGGAGGGCAATCAGATGCACATGGCTGTATGACAATTCATATTGTTGTTCTTATATAAACGATGATGACATTGCTAACCAAGCTACTAGGCGTTTTACAATCCCAGTCCATCCGGCGGAATCGAGGTAGGCAGCTCTCCACTCGAATGATAAGAGCGTTTTCCTGAACCCAAGATCTACATAGAGAACTAGTCGCGCGCCAGATGTCACTGCGCCAACCGCCCGCTATCCGTTCGAGGTTGAACTATGTGCATGCCCTTGTAGCTCGGTGGCACTGATAGGAATTCTGCCAGATCACTCTGCATCAGGGTGCCATCGAGACTATTTTCTTGGACTCGATGCAAGCGCATGGAGTCGGAGTGGAGCGCCCAATCATACCTACTTCTATTGAAGTTTCTCGCTCCCAGGAAGAACTGAGAGATCCGAATGCCCATCCAGTTCAGGTGACGTATTGAAGCCTCGTCCCGCCCTTTCCCCTTACCTCGGATCTGACTTCGTATGAATAGGTAGTACTAAAGTACCTCGATCCTCCAGAACACCATGGGGACTCGGAGATCGTACATGCGAAGTTTGTCGTCGGTGCAGATGGTACATTCGCTCATCTCCACACTCCAACGTACCTGTAATAACATCACGCTCGCAGGTGCGCACTCATGGGTGCGCAAAGCTCTCGGTATCACTTTGGACGGCGAGCAAACAGGTACTCAGGACCTTCTCCTCTTTGTGCTCGGCGCTGACTCTGTACCTTCCGTTCATCAGACTATATCTGGGGTGTGGTGGACATGATACCGGAAACAGACTTCCCCGACATCCGGTGCAAGACCGCCGTCCATTCGAACAACGGTTCCTGTATGATCATCCCGCGCGAGGGTGACGTGATCCGGCTGTACATCCAGCTCGCGGACCGCGATGTTCTAGACCCCATTACAGGCCGTGTGGACAAGAGCAAGATGGGTCCTGAGCAGCTATTGCAGGTTGCGAAGAAGTCCTTCCATCCCTTCGAAATCTCGGCACGGGGAGAGTTCATTTGGTGGACTCTGTATCTCAGTACGTCTCCGTGTCCTTCTCAATGGGAGGATGCTGATGTGTGTTGTTCGAAGTTGGACAAAGGGTTGCGAACCAGTTCTCAGTGCATGAGCGAGTATTCATCGCTGGTGATGCGTGCCATACGCATTCTCCTAAAGCTGGTCAGTCTCAACGTTTGTGCAGTGATATGAGATACTGATCATTCTATTACAGGCCAGGGCATGAATGCCAGCATGAACGACACGCACAACCTCGGTCAGTAGTCCCTACAGGGTTTGGGTTCCATTCATGCTCACAATTCTAACTTTTCATATGCAGCATGGAAACTCGCCCTTGTTCTCCGAGGATCGGCAGACTTGTCTTTGCTCAAGACCGTAAGTCATGTCCCCAAATTACCTTCCATCTATATCAAGACTGTGATTCCAGTACGAGTTCGAGCGTCGGAAGTACGCCCAAGACTTGATCAACTTCGACAAGAAATTTTCGAAGCTCTTCTCTGGCAAGCCTCGCACAGAAACGAATCAGGACGGCGTCACGCATGAGGAATTTATCGAGTGCGTCTCCGTAGGCCATTGCTCCTTTGAGGTCTATATCGAGCTGATGGCACGATGCAGGGCCTTCCAGACCTTTGGTCTGTTCACAAGCGGCATAGGTGTGCACTATGGACCCTCCGCGATAACATCGAACCAACACCAAGCCTGCGCGTCGAAGCTCGTCGTCGGCGAGCGGCTCATCCCGCACGTCTTCATCCGGGCTGCCGACGCACGTCCCTACAATATCCAAGACGTCCTTCCTTCCGATACTCGCTTCAAGATCCTGATTTTCGCCGGGAACAGTGCGGATCCGGCGCAAGCCGCACGTGTGCAGGCACTTGCGGACATGATGGCGAAACCGGAGGGTTTCCTGAAGCGGTTCGGGAAGGGCGATCACGACAAAGTATTCGATGTGCTGTCGATTAGCTCTGCGAAGAAACAAGATGTAAACTACACAGGTGTGCATCTTATTGGCTTAGTGTGGCCTAGACAGTGCTAAAGGTGTTGCTCCCCCTTCACCTTAGACCTTCCGAGGCTGTTCAGACCGCACTGGTCAAAGTGAGTTCGCCCCTGAAGGCCCCCCACGCCATTGGCTGAGCTTTTTTCTGCTTTGCAGGGTCCTCTTGGACGATACAGACTTGTACGCACGCGAGGGCGGAGGGGGCTACGAGGCGTATGGCATTAATGCACAGAATGGTGCCATTGTCGTCGTTCGGCCAGATGGGTATGTGGGCATCGTCGCTCCGTTCGAGAGGCTGGAGGACCTCGATGCGTACTTCGCATCTTTCATGATTGGGGTATAGAGTGAATGAGGGATGCGTTCTCGTTAGAATGAGCGATCATGTGTAGTACTAGTACTTGTTGCACGAATAGACTTTGAAGTACATCTGCAACACCTCCGAGTCAAGAGATCTGTTGGCGCCCTTGCCAGTGAGTGCTTGGGCGCTTTCACGCTACTCCTCATACTCTGCGTTGGATGACAGAGTTGTCTTTCCTCTTGCCCTCTGTGCGGCTTCCTTCAATCCGACAAATCCGGGAGCACCAGCTAGATGTCTTAGGTGCTTTGGTCGAGTACCTTCATGCGATTTATAACCCTCCTATCCGCGGGGCCCGACGTATTCAATACAAGGCTCGCACACTGAAGGATGCCGCACGGGTCGGAACCGAGGGCGTCGAAGATGCGTCAGAGCAACTGCGTGAGGACGAGTTCGAGCGGGCGTACGCCGTTCGCTGGCTTACTGGGCTCGTCGCGCAAGGCACCCTCCTCGAAGACAACCTCGGGGATGATCGCGACGCGCTCAACAAACTGGAGACCCTCCTTCGCTCGGCAGCAGCACTCATCGCGAGTTGCGCAGGGACTGCGGCAGCAAGGACATTGTCGCGTCGGTTCACATTCCCTTCCCCTACCCTCGGCGAGGACGTCGAGGTTCAGCTCACGGATGTCCCGATTTCAGCGGAGGAAGATCTGCCCACAGTTGGAACGCAGACTTGGGGAAGCGCGTGTCTCCTCGCTGAGATGTTGGTCGAGGATTCGGGTAGATTCGGCCTCTCGGAGGAGGTGTTGAGCGGCGCCAAGGAGGTGAGGGTGCTTGAGCTCGGTGCAGGGACAGGTCTGGTCAGTCTGGCCCTGGCGAAGCTCCTTTCTGCACGAAGTGCGGCTACCGCGGAGACGCACACACAGGGAGGCGTGACTGTCGTCGCGTCGGACTACCACCCCGCCGTTCTCAAGAACTTGCAGTACAATATAGAAGAAAACTTCCCAGGCGGCACGCTCTCTCATATCTCTCTGAACACGCGCTTTCTCGATTGGTCAGAGTACTCATCGCCCTGCGGAGTGACCCTTGACGAGGGAGAAACCGGTGCAGGATACTTCGACTTGATTCTCGGCGCGGACGTCGTCTACGAGCCCACGCACGCTGTGTGGGTACACGACTGCGTCTCTGCGCTTCTACGCAAACCTTCCGCGTTATCCGTGCCGACCGCAGCCATGAGACCCCGCTTTCATCTCGTCATGCCCCTGCGCCCGACCCATACATTCGAATCCCGAGCCGTGGACGAAGCTTTTCCTCCGTTCTTGCCCCATTATCGTTCCTTAAACAGTATAGGCCCCGTATCATCCAGGTTGTATGTTTTGAAGAAGGAGACGATCGTGTGCGAAGCGGAGGACACAGGGTCACGCAGACGCAGAGAGGTGGAGTATGTTCACTATGAGATTGGGTGGGGGTAGAGCGGTTCGTCTGTTCGCTTTCTGTCTCATCCATTTCTGGATGTTCCGCTTGCTCAGATTGTGTCAGGCTAAGCTTCGGCCTCGAGCGAAGCTGTACGAATCGCGTGCGTGTTATAAGACTCGCATTCGTGGTATACGTCTTGTATTGTAACGCCGATGTATAGTTGATAGGTATCAACATCATTCTTCCTATGCAAACCCGTGTTAGCTCAACTCTTTACGCTCATCAGGACTTCTCTCATCTTCGTCATCGCGCCCTCTAACATGTCCGAATGGCGCTGCGGAGGGGAATGTATCATGATAATATTCGGGTACTGCTATGACGCCCTACAGTGTTAACTACAATGCTGTGCCAAGTGGCGAAATTGAGGTTGGCCTCTTATGCTCCTGGGAGATAGGATCATGAGATGGAATGCCTCCATTGCCACCGTTCGTCAAGTCCGAGTCAATCGGTACAGCGTTGTACCTTGGCAAGGCGATCGGCTCGGAGTTGATGTGTACGGTGACTTGGGCCAATGGCTTCTGTTGATGACGCAGATACGATCTCTATCATTGGCTACGAGAGTTCGATTGCCAAAGGATTGCAGGAAGTTTCAACGTCCGGGCGGCGTGACCAGATGCCTCAAGTTTTGCCACCGTCACGCTGGGACACGCGTGTGGTAGGCAATCGCGGAAATGGTAGTATCCATTACCGTTCTTGCTCCATTGTGTGCGTCTGCCGTCTGGTAGTATCCATTGCCGTTCATACTCCATTGTGTGCGTCTGCCGTCTGCTCTGGAGACACACCCAACTATTTGAGTTCGAAGGCGCAGAGCCAGCAGCGATGTCATGTCATAGCTGGCCTTCGGCTTCTGCGGTGCCGTCGGGGCAAGAGGCGAATCATGAACTTGAAGGACCCTCTCGTCGGCGTTCATTCCGTTTCTCCGACCGCACGTCTCGTTTCCTCCCTTCGCGCTCAGCGGAACTCATCTGTACACGCGGTGATGTAGGGATTTGCGGCGGTGGCGCCTGTCACTGAGAACTCCCATGCGAATGTCTGCATATAATAACTTTATGAGCTTTGTCAGATTTGACCATACATCCCTACCAGTTTCTCCTCGACCACATGTCTTCGCCTGCAGAGATTATAGGAATCGTCAGGGCAGCTTCGAGCTTGTGAGTTTCACCTATACTATATGCCGCGGCATTGCTCACGACCCATTGCGGGTAAAATAGCTCGTTGGTTGCGGTAATTGGCTATGGCAAGTCCTGTCGGGTTTGCCAGCATCATGAGGTGCAATTGCTCATGATTCACCAGCCTTTTCCCTCTATGATTTTGTCATAACCATTGGCCAGGAAGTGGAGCTGTACTGGAGGGGCAATTTCACAGCTGCATCAGCTATAGTCCTCCTTACCCGGTATCTCAATGTCGTGCAAACCGTTTTGATTCTTTGTTGGCATATTCGGCTCTCAGATCAGGTGCACATTCTTCACAATCTCACATTTGTCTCACTGACACATCACAGAGGTCTGCATCCAACTTGTAAATCCAAGTTGAGTAGCTGACATTACTTCAACACAGCTGTGATAAACTGGTCAAGGTGACTTCCATCATCCATCATCTCTACTATCTTCCTATTGCAAGTGAGCACCAGCAGATACTGTATCTGTTTTGTATATTCAAGTTCTTGGAACAGCATTCTCTGGAATGAGAGCTTATGCACTGTGCAAAAGCTGGGCCATTTCAGGCCTTATTACCATTCTCAGCCTGGCTCCAACAGGTGTCAACTTTGTATGTTTTGATTTTGTCATCGACAAGTAGTACTGAGCAGGATAAATGTCAGGCTCAGTACAGTATCAGCCTTTTTGGTTACAACGGTCCTTTGGGAATATGTGTACAAGAAGGCTTTACCACACAGACTGAATTCATCATGTATGTGACATCATTACTCAACATCAACAGCAATAACTTGGTCTTGATACAGATGTGCGTCTGTGCAGTCTCCTGGTTCTGCTGCTTGGACTTAACACTATCTTCAGTTACAGTCCTCTCAAGAGGAGGATTAATTCTTGCAGATATGCTTCTCATTATCATTACATGGCATAATCTGGGCACCAACATGCACTCAGTCGAGCAAAAGCACATGACCCTGACAGGAATCTTCTTATGGAATGGTTTGTCACAGTACTATCCTCATATTAGGTTGTAGAGTCTGAAAGACTTTGACCATAACACACAGGGAGCATCTACTTCATGTCAGTCTCTGTTATAAGTTATGGTCCTCTGCCATACAATTCTCTGATTTTGCTTATGGTAGACTGCTTTTCAGCTTGAATGTGTTGCACCTTGCCTTCTCACTGTCTGCGGTAAATATCCTTTCTTCATGGCATCAACACAACATTCAGACAGATTTCCATGAATAGGTATTCATTCCTTCCACCAGCTCTCCCAGTTACGTGACTAGCTTCACTGACTCGTAAGTTGTTGTATCTTCCAAACTGTGATGCACACTGATGCTTTCCTGGGCTATACCATCTTAGACTCACAATCATTCTTGTCTATCGGTTTATCCTTGACCTACAAAAGGTTGCCAAGGCAGATATGAAGCTTGGCTCAGATGACCCTCTTCATTTCTCCATGAACTCAACTGGGTCGCTCAGCTTTGCCCAAGTCATAGGCCCAATTGGCTCAACAATCAGATCTTCTATTGCTGCTACTGCAGAGGATGAAGACATAAATGAGCTGCATGCTGACCTGACCCAAGGCAGCAGCCTGCAAGACTTAGAGCTCATCACCTTCTCTCCAGATGTGACTGGGTCCCCAGGTGCTGTGCATGCCACAGGATCTCACAGGCAGCCCCAACCTGGGAGTGAGCTCCGCTTAAACTAAGGTGCAGGAAGTGCTGATTGACGCATAGTCTGGGCTGTGTTACATAACCCCAATCTTTGCCACAACCCCAAAATCCAGAGTCTGTTTTCTCTTACTATACATGCTCATGACTTAACCATGCTCTTCCTCTATGCCATCTCATTCCCCCCTTTCCATTCTGTTGCTTCAAACTCTGTTCAATCACCCACAGGTCTAAATCCTTCTAAAACCCTTTCTGTCATGTGAGTGCAGGCTTGTCTCACTGCTTACTGGTCTTACCTATCCTGTCTTACACTGTATACTGGTATCTTACCTACATTGTTCTCTGTTATGCTCATAGCACTGGTCCATTTCTCCAGCTCCAGACTGTGGTGCTGGACTGTTGAACTATGGACTATGGACTATAGATGCGCATTAGGCGCTATGGGCACTGCATCTTAGATAGATCTATGGCTATGGTTCTTCTTTGCCTTTTTAGGTATATATTCTACGAGACACATGGTTACTTGGCTTCTCTTTTGTCCAGT
>KN050299.1:0-10983 GCA_000743315.1 Lignosus rhinocerotis TM02
GAGCCTTCTTGTGCGCCTTGTTGGTGGTCTTCTCCTTCCACGACGAGTCACCCTGCCATGTAGAGGGGCCCTCAGACTCTGAGTCCGTAAGCTCAATCAGAGTTGTTGCTGAGGAGTCAGCAGTGGTGGAGTCAGGGGTAGGGATCTGTAACGCAAGTGTTCAAGTCAATGCTGACACAGTATTGAGACATACCACGGTAACCGAATGCCATACTTACCGGAGTGGATGCATCTTTGTATGCATTCTCAGCTGCTCGACACGCGTCTTCGACCCATTTTGCAAGTAAAACATCTTGAGGAAATTGACTTGTATACTGCATCAGAACCTGAACCAGTGCCGTTGTTCCCGGACCACGTTCCTTGAGCACGAAGGTGTCTCAACGAGAAGTGCGTGGGCCAAGCCTGATTCGAGTCCACGGTTGACAGCTCCTGGGAGGCCAATGTCCTCGATGGTATTGTTGTCAACTGAGAAGCGGTCGAACCCATAGATTGATTCCTCGGCAGAGCGCAGAGGGAGCAACTCAGACGCTGGGAGATTTTGCAGCAGAAGCTGGAGATATGCCAGTCTGCCCGGAGATGTCATATGGAAGATGCCAGCGACCAGAGAATAATTGAGAGAAGATAGAAGAAGTCAATTGACATATAAGCCTGTGTAGGCTGCCTCGCCGTGTATGTCATCATATTTGATGGTAGTTACGCCGAGACACCGAGCTGTTTGGTAGGGAGCAAATTTACCCTACACGCCGGGCTGACCAAATTGTTTGGTCACCTAGAAATGATTACAATACTAATTAGTAGATATAGAATCATTGTATACAAACTGGGGGACCACAGAAACGGAGAGAATATAGAATCAGAAAAATTGGCCAAAAAGTACTGATTCAGGACCTATTCTTGTGATCATAGAGTTATTATATGAGTTGCATATAGAATACAATAAAAAGATTCAAGTTCTATGGGAGGTGGAAGATAAGAAATCATGTTTCATTTTGGGGACACTATGTTTTCATTTTCTGGGCCCCATATGTTATACATTTGCGTGAGCTCTAGAAAACATATGTCTGCGCTTGGCAACACCCAGAACAAGAACTAATTTTCATAATTATATATGTCAGAGAACATATTCTTCACGTGGCTCCATAATGATAGATGGAATGTCATCTTCCCATCCTCAGGAAAACGGATAGATTGATCATTTTTCTATGACGCCTAGAAACAGATTTTCTATGGTCACCAGAACTGGTCTGAAAACGGCAGTTTCTGGCCAACTTTTCAGATTCTATATTCTCTCCGTTTCTGTGGCCCCCAAATTTGTATACAAAGATTCTATCCCTACTAACCACAGTCGAGCCAAGGCGATTTGCACAAAGTGTTCTCGTAGTGTAGTTACTAGGAAAGCAATTGTGATACCTCTTAGCGCGCAGCTGACTCTTGGTGTGCCAGAGATTCTGCGCGACACTACAGTACTAGTCTGAGTGTCACACTCTTTATGTGCGATGGGTCCCATCCGCTCTGCCCGGCTACTGAATGCTTCGCACTCTTGCAATAGGAACACAACATCAACAAGCTGTCGGCAAGGTTCTCGGGATGAAGCTGAGAAAGAGAACTCGGGGCCAGCTCTGGACTCTCTGACTCGGTCAAGCTGCACTAGTAGTAGTATCCATGGGACAAAGCTCGCCGGCACTCGGCCAGCCTCAGATACTCCACACCTCCATCCAAATGCGAAGACAGCCTCCGAGGGGATGAAACTGAAGCTCATGGCCGAACGCGAGAGGCGGGAGAACACTGAGCGTCAGCTCCACAATACGCGCCGTCGGGAGCAGCGCTTGCGAACACGGTGCTCTACGCTGGAGGAGAAGCTCAGCATCAGTGAAGAGAGTCTCCGCATCGCCCTTGAACAGGAAACAATGATGGCTCAGGAGTTCACCGTGCTGAAGGGACACCTGGGGTCCGTGGAGGCCGAGAACATTGCACTACGTGCCACCCTGGCAGCTTCGAGGCAATCAGCCGGCTCCTTAGCAGATGCTCATGAGCTTGCTGCTTCACACCTTGCACAAGCGATTGCAGCGCAACAAGACGCAGTATTCGCACGGGGACGGACATTTATGGCAGAGCAAGATGGGCTGGTAGCACGCGCTGAGACGCAATCAGCGATCTCCGAGGTCTTACGGGTTTCACAGGTCAACATGGGACTTACAACACAGATTGCGGCACTAACAGCTCATGTTGAAGACATAGAAGCCCAATCCGCGCTGGCCATCAAGGAGCGGAAACACGCGGAGGCTGTTCTACAAGAGACAAGGCATTCGTGTCAGCAAACAATCAGCAATCTCCAGGAGGCTTTGGAAGAGGCCGATACTTACCTAGATGATGGTCGCTGTCTTCTGAACGCTCAAGCCACAGAGCTCAACTCCTTACGCATGCAACTGCAGAAGACCTCAGCCAGCAACGAGAAGCTTCTGGCCCGAGCTCAAGCTCTACAACAGAATAAGGAGGCCTTGCGGAAGAAGATCGAGCGATCAGCATCACATGGAGATAGAAGGATTGAGGCTGAAGACGCACAAGAGAAAGGGGGCATACTCAGGCTCAAGGAGAAGAACGTCGTTCCGGACAATATCCGGGCATTGGTCCGGGACCTGATCGCAGGTGGGCTGAAGGTTGCACACATCAGACACACACTGTTTGCTTGTGCCCGAGCAATGGGTGCTGCGGTAGAAGGTGACATCAGTGAACGGACGGTGCGGCGGATCATTCAAGAAGGATGGGTGGCAGCAGTGATGCAGCTGGTCGAGGAGATCAATGCTGCAGACGGTAGGCATCCCAGTTGCATATGGCATAGCGAGTGGTTCAGTTACTCTATACCCTAGGAATGACACTAAGCGGCGACGGAACCACACATCGTCACATTCATTATGATGCTCGTCAAATATATCTGACGAATGGTGCGAGGCATCAGCGCCGGACATTGGGTCTGCTCACGGAGACCAGTCATTCGACAGCAACACAGCTCGCCGGGTGGAAGAAGCTCACGCAATGCTTCTTCTTTATATACAACACGAGTCCACGAGGGATAGACGCACCTCTCGATTCCCGCATCTTCACGAGCAAGGTATGCGGGACACTATCGGATCACGCAGAGGATCAGAAAAAGCTGTCAAAGGAGATTAATGCATGGAAGATTGCGGAAGATCGGGAGATGCGTGGCAAGAAGGTGATGACAGACTTACCTCTAGAGGATCAGCTGCTCCTGCTCGTGGAAGAGGCGAAGACCACGTTGGAGCGCATAGGCCAAGAGGAATGGGCAAAACTCTCTCCAGAGGCAGTGCTTGAGCAGCATGAAGCTATCAAGCATACGCTCATCATTCGACTTGGACAGGAGGCGTTCAACAGCCTACCTGCTGCGGAGCGCCGACGGGTAGACCTCTTTGTGCAATCCGGGTGTTGTATGCACAAAGCCCTCAACGCTTTCAAGGGGGGGAGTGTAACCCTCACCGCATTCTGGGACAAGGAGAAACTCATTCCTCCCGTTATCCTCATGAACAAAGACAATGCCGCCGCCGCCGCCACCGGTGAGCTGGCCGCCCGTGCGCAGGCCATTGAGCGTTCGGTTGGTGGTGCAGAGAAGGTGACACAGATCGGAGGGGCACTCTTTCGACATTCGGATGATAAGAAGGGTCAGCAAGATTCAGCACGACATTTCTTCGCACGATCTACACTCGGGAAGCTGCTCACCTTTCCGGACACAAGCAACACACGCTTCGGCTCTCATGGCGATGCTGCCTCGGTTCTGGTGTCCTATCTACCTCTGTGGTGCGAGCTGATCGAGCAAATTCGAGACAAGAAAGATAGCGGTCAGTGGAATCATATGGAAGAGAACTTCAATCGCGGCATTCATGACATACCAACATTGACTGAACTTGTCGTGTTCTCCTTCTATTCCGAGCTGGTCAGCCACCCCTACATGCGCGCCGTTCGAGGTGCAGATGATCCCAACCATCTGGACCTTCAATCACTGCATATTCAGGTCATTCAGCACGTCGAAAAGATAATCAACAATCCTGACCTCATACTTTCACCTGACGCCAATCCGAATGCCGCGACACTTGATGGCTGCCCCTGGGACTACCCGGATGCCTTGGTAGGGGCGCGCAACCTCATGCCCGCACTCCCGCACTTGCGAGGAGCCCTTGTTGCCTTCTTGAAAGGTGCGCTCGAGACCTGGAAGCGATTCGCTGCTGAGTATGCGGACAACGGAGAGATCGAAAGGCTCTCACCAAAGGAGCGCGAGCGCGCATGGCGGCCTGCAACCAACGATGCCAACGAGGGGGAGTTGGGCTCGGCTCGTGTCACATTGAGATTAGCTCCCAACATGACACTCCACGCGTACAACTCACGTACCATGTACAAGACAAACAGGACGTCGGAGTATGTTCAGACCCTGGGAGGCGAAGATCTGGCTTTCATCCGGTCCACAGCCCGGACTATGGACGAAGAAAATCTGGAGAAGAAGCGGCGCATTGGCTTAGCAGATTCAGAGGCCGAAGAAAGTGCACGCAAGAGGACTGTCCGGGAGATTAAGCAAGCCAAGAAGGACAACCGCCGCAGCCGCTTGATGGCCTTTGTGCCAACATTGTGCCTCTCCCTCTTGAAGCTCGAGTGTATGCGTGCGGAGGAGGTCCAACAGGAGCTGGAGTGGCACCGTGAATGGGTCGACTCAGAGCCAAACAAGCAGATTCCGATGAAGAAAGACCTACAGCTGCGTAATCCGGCTCTTGTAGCCCTCCGCCACGCCGTTAAACGGTATCAGGGTTCGGCAGTACTCCAGGAACGTGCCATTGCCAACCTGAAGAGGGCAGGTGCGGACATTGATGAGGGCTATTACCAGGGTTGGGAGGAGGAAGTGGGAGAGGACGAGGATGACTTGCACTGTCGACAGGACTGACTGGACGTGTGTGTGTGCGGGAAAGGCGTGGTGATTGCCTCGAGAACCCATCAAATGTCCCGGATATATCCGGAGTAACCCACGGTAAGTGCCAACATTGATATGGGTGCAGGTTGTGCACCAGAGTCTGAATTGCGGCCTGCAAGCCGGTTGCAGACATACAGAACTCAAGTCAGTAAACCACCGTTGGGCCTCTTGGCCCAAGGACGATCGATCGGGCACATGGATCTCACTGAGATTGATCAAGCGCCCAATGGATCCTGGGTACGCGTCGATTGTCTCTATCCACGACTAGTAGTAGTAGCATGGGGACAAATCCCTCATGTCGACAAGGTATGTCAATACATGTGTTAAATGCAACACTACTGATGTTGAACTTGTAGAGAGCAAGGGGCCGAACCAAAGCCCAGAAGTTGTTCCCTCTTCTCAACTTGAGGAGCTGCCCCTCGAACTTCCCCCTGGCTTCCTGCTGCGTGAACTCAGCCCAGTGCAGACTGGCCAAGGCGTATGCTCACTGTTCTGTGGGTAAGCAGCTAGTGCACTCCTCTACTGATGCAGAGCTCACTGAGCCACTAGTACAGAACCAAATCCGACGGGACTCGATGCCAGTACTAGTACTAGTAGTAGCCCGGACGTCATTCCCTCATCAGATCCTACTGAATGGCCTATGGAAATACCCGAGTACAAAATTGTTGTATATCATGCTGCAGGATTCATCTGACCGTACACATGCAGACATATCCAGGCTCGCTTTGACCCAGTAGAGTGTCCCGAAGTTGGAACCTCTCAAAGTCAGGTAGAATCCGATATCACCGAGGCATGGGCCCAAAGGATGTGCGCCAATCGTGTTCAATCTTCTCTAAGGTTTGCTCTGATAGCACTGAGAACGTGTGTAACAAATCTGAGTATCATACACAAAGGTACTCTCCTCCAAACTGCCCGGGTTTCCCTCCGCATGAGCCAGACCAAGAAGAAAGACGGTCCTCATCTCCGATTGACGAAGAAGATGACCACGGAGGCTACGAAGCTTCCGACGAACGATCTCCTACCTGCCATCTCATTCCCGATTGGTTGCACGAAGTGTCAGTGTCGCCACCCTCAATGTGGAGCTCAAGTGCATCCAGTGGTTCTTCTGATTATAGCAGTATGTATAGCAGGACACCAACGCCGGTACGAGAATTGCATGCTATGTTTGAAGGGTGCAGTGACAACAGTTGAATTGAACTCTCACGTCAAAATGCGTAACACATCCCTGTATAGTCGATATTCTAGTTCCACTGGAGCACAGTAGTAGAAGACAACGTCCATACCATCGGAGTTTGATCGCTATTGATGGCATTTCGCGTAGATGGATGTCGGATGCTACGCCGACATGCCGATATGTTATCTATTTGAGCGCTTCACCCGTGGGACCTGGACGCCGGCTAACGGGCGCTGCCCATCCCCACTGTTAGGCCATCCGTGCACTGAGCATCTGTGCTCTTGCTCGTCGTGCAGAAGACAGCCTGTTGAGGTCGACGTCGAGGTGGACAGAGGAGAAAGAGAACCGCTCTTCCGGACCCCGAAGCGTGAACCGACCGCTCGGCAGCCTATGCGGGCGCATCACCGCCCAGCTACAGGTTGATTGGCATGCGGGGAGATTTGACAGGTAAGTAAGTACTACATACAATACGCTATGGGGTGTTGTCATACGTTAAGGCCACCCTCCACTGACCAACGTACGCTAACACCACTCATAGTCAGCGCTGTCATCAAGTACGAGGTCCGAAGACATAGTAGCAGGATGAGCTCTGTAGTAGATACTGCGGAACTGCGCGTTGGCGTGAATACCCCGAGTCTTCTCGTACTGGCGTCTTTGTTTAATTGAGGAAGATGCTCGTCAACACACTCGTCCAAGTCTGCCTTTGGAGATTGACAGGAGTCAGGACCACTCTGGGCTATAGTGTCATCCTCAGAGCTGCTCGTAAATCCTGCAACACTACTCACGCGAATGCTCAAAAAGGTGTCACTTGTCTTCGAACCTCATACAGCTCCACCGTTCTCGAGGTAGACTAGATATTTCCCTCTTGTCCCTGGGACCTGAAATCTTCCCAAGCAGAGGTCTAAACTACTGACGGCCGCTCACGCGATTATGCAAGGGTGCGAGACGCACTTAGTAAGTATCAGTCAATACAGTACAACTTACTACTACTACTTCGCCCTGACTTCGCCAACGGCAGTTGGGATGGGTTTCCCATCGACAGATCTCGGCTATCAGCATTGCTGACACTCCAGTGACTCCACCACATCCTCAAACCGCCTGCTTGATCTCCGATATCAGAAGCCAATCCGCGGCTTCTTAGAACTACCTCATACAGTCGACACCCTTGTAACCCATACCTGTCGGGATGAGTCTCAAAGTATGGGTTATCGCAGGTTATGGGTTACCAGGGGGGCAATTCGCCCAGAAGCGCCCAAATGGGAACACCAAAAAGGTATGGGTTATGGGAGGCTATGGGTTACCAGAGGTATGGGTTATAAGGGTGTCGACTGTACATAGATACCACGGAGGATTGTCAGTACAGCTGACTCTAGCTGACTGGCACTGCTAGGGTTCAGAGACTCGGTCGTTCTAGGGACGCCGACAATCAAAATCACAAGAGCGCCGCGACCCATTCTGATTCGAATGCGACCGCCTTCCCACTCTATCGTATATAACTCCCAGAGCTGCTTCCTACCCGGACAGCTATCTTTTCCTCCCCGCGTCCGTTGGAGGCTGGCACCATGCACCCGACACTGACCAGTCTGTCTCTCCTGGCGCTGGTATGCTTCAGCTTGACAACTTTTGAGGATGATTGGGCTGACACCCTCCTTTCCCGTAGGTCGCCCATCAGATCTTCAGGTGCTACGAAACATATTCTGTTCGCGCACATCTTGTGTTGCTCCTCGCTCCACCAGCACTCGCATCGTCGTTCCTTACTGATAGCTATCCGCTCATTTACGCTCTTTTCCTGGCTTACACAACATATCTTGGCTCCCTCTCAGCCTTCATCGTTCTTTACCGCATATCGCCCTTCCACCCGCTCGCCCGCTATCCCGGCCCCGTCTGGTGCAAGATCTCGCAATGGTACATGGCATATATCTCGCTGAGTGGATACGAGTATCTCTACATCGCTGAGCTGCACCAGAAGTACGGTGATGTCGTCCGCACTGGTGCGTGCTAACGACATACGAGTGTGCGAGACTTCCAATTGACGGACTTCAACACGACAGGTCCAAACGAGATCTCCATCCGTGACCCTTCAGTCGTGACGCCCGTCATGGCTCTACCCAAAGGCCCGCGTACGTCTATGCCTCTTCCATTGCCCTTACATAATTTTGCTCTCGTTCATCGGCATCTGATGATGATAACGCAGAGTACTACGGCCGCATGCTGAGCGACGGGACGAACCTCCCGCTTATCGGACTCCAGGATCCGGAAGAACACCTCCGTCGGCGGCGCCCTTGGAACCGCGCGTTCAGCGCCCTCGCGCTCAAAGACTTTGAGGAGTCGATCGCGGAACGGGTGCGACAGCTCATTGACGCACTCGAGCGCGAGATGGACGGGGGGAAAGTGGTCGTACTGGGAAAGTGGTTCAACTACTTCGCGTGAGTGCTCTATTATTTCCCCTTGAGGAATCTCATTGACGGGCGGGCGCGGGTACTGGTTGTGCGTCGGCAGATATGACTTCATGTGCGACATGGCGTAAGTCCGTAGCTCGATCGTTTGCGCTGAGATTGCGTGTCTGACTCCGCATAGGTTCGGCGGCGGCTCTGAGCTCTTGCAAGGCGGAGAGGGGGGTACCGTGTGGAAGATTCTCGACGAAGGCATGGTGTACGCCCTGAGTTCAGCTTGTAAGCAATTGGGGGTCTTGTGCTGAACCACTACTTTCGTAGGATTGGGACCATGCTCGCGCATCTCCCATGGCTCGGGGTGTACCTCAGCCACGTTCCACTTGCAAGTGGGGCTCTTCAGACGCTTATTGCGTACGGCAGGACCCTCACCGAACAACGCATCGAGAGGGGAGCGACGCGCAAGGATCTCTTCCATTTCCTCGTGAGTCGTCCTATCCTTTTTATCTCCTTTCTCAGCTTATCAAAGTTCCGAACTAGAACAACGAGGACCTGTCGAACATGAACAACTCGATCCAGAGGGTTCCCATGCGCCAACTGACAGATGACGGCATTCTTGTTGTGGTCGCAGGCTCGGATACCACTTCTGGCGCCCTGACGAGTCTGTTCTACTGCTTGCTGAAGCACCCAGAGACATATCGCCGCCTGCAAGAAGAAGTGGATCAGTTTTACCCCGTTGGGGAGAACGCGCTTAGTACAAAACACCATCGGGATATGCATTACCTCAACGCTGTCATGTGAGTCCATGCCTGCCCGCTAGCTCAACTCCTATTCATCAGTGAGTTTTCATTGCAGCAACGAAGTCCTGCGACTCTTCACTCCCGTTCCCGGAGGTAGCCAACGTCAGGTCCTGCACGGTACCCCCGGGACGCTCGTTGGCAAAACGTGTGTCGCAGTAAACGTTAAGTTTCCTTGGTGAGCCAAATACTCACGATTGCCTTCATCACAGATACCTTCCTCCAGGGACTTCCGTCACGGTCCACGCGCACTCCGTGCAGCGCGATCCGCGCAATTTCTTCCCCGAACCTGACAACTTCTGGCCGGACAGGTGGCTCATCGCCGCCTCGCTCTCGTCGCGCTCCCCGGACTCCCCCGACTCGCAGACGAAGATTCCCCCAGGCTTCGTGCACAACGAGGACGCGTTCATCCCCTTCGCAACCGGGGCAATGAACTGCGTAGGCAAGAACCTTGCGTTGCAGGAGATCCGGATGGTCGTGTGCGCGCTCATGCAGCGCTTCGAGATGCACTTCCGCGAGGAGTGGGACCCGAGTGAGTACGAGAGGGAGCTCCGTGCGTATTTGGTCTCGACGAGGCCGGAGATGCCGGTTAGGATGAAAGCGAGGACGGGCGTGAAAACGGGGGTCAAGGCCTGATTGCGCATATCCC
The DNA here is from genome assembly GCA_000743315.1 of Lignosus rhinocerotis TM02. NCBI lineage: Eukaryota > Fungi > Basidiomycota > Agaricomycetes > Polyporales > Polyporaceae > Lignosus > Lignosus rhinocerus. The sequence goes on from KN050299.1 coordinate 9,980, forward strand.
CTACATGCCGAGTCTCGGTTCGCATGGTACCACTGGAATATATCGATCTCGACTCTCGTTTTCTTGGGGTGCCAACATGAGGCTATATCTGCCGCGAAGAACGTTGATACGGTTCCGTCGCTTTCTTCACGTGGAAGAACAATCTCCTCGTCGATCTTGATCTGGTTTAGTGCCATTGGGGGGTGTTAGTGGAGGTGCTCGTCATGCCGGAGAAACACTTGAGGGAGACCATTTGTGATCTGGAGGGTGTACACTGATCGCGCGATGTGCAGTATCGTCTCGAAAGACTGGGAAATGTTCAGTGCTCTCCCATAACGAGACATGCGAACATCAAAGTCATACAAGATGCCCTTCCAAATGACTCTCCTCTCTCCGGTGAACATATTCGACAAATGTGGCTCGCACCCTTTCCCAGTCGATACAATGTAGCAAAGAGGCCGCGTGCCCGGCGTTTATACGGGGTGGCCTTCGGCAATAGAACGTTTGCACAGGGCCACCCACAGAACTTCGGGTTAGCCTCTGGCGTTTATCAAAACCATCGGAAGGGAGGGTTGCGTTCCCATCCAAACGTTAATGTAATAAGTGTGTTACATGGATCGTTATGTCTGCTGGCGTGACCGTCATCGAAGAAGAGAAGAGGGTATTCACGGTGCTGATAGGTCCTCTTGCTCTAGATGACTCAATCGCTATGATGGCGATCTTCAACTTTGCGTGACATTAGTAGACTCAGCTAGCGCACTGATCAGAGCTGGTCTGCCTTCCAAGAAGCAAGTAGCGTAGATGTTGAGGATATTGTTGAACTATGGACTATGGACTATAGATGCGCATTAGGCGCTATGGGCACTGCATCTCGGATAGATCTATGGCTATAGTTCTTCTTTGCCTTTTTAGGTACATATTCTACCAGACACATGGTTACTTGGCATCTCTTTTGTCCAGTACTTTCCAGTGTGTTCTACTACGCTCCGGACTCTTCTAGACATTGTCTAGTCATCTCTGGACTG
>AXZM01001270.1:0-14144 GCA_000743315.1 Lignosus rhinocerotis TM02
AGTTGCACAGAGAGCGTAACAATTACTGTACAGCAGTGGGAACAACTGAGAAGGAAGAGGCATTATTGGTATGCATTGAGGAGAAGCATATTGGAGAAGGACATATTTACAACTTATGAGTCAGTCTTTTACCCCGGACTTCTTACTCGCAGTCATTTGCCCTGCTTGTTTTGGAGCAGATTATATACCTTTGCCTGTCTTGCAGGGAGCATCCACATCAGAGTAGTGTATAACTACATCAAAGCAAGAGTGCTCTATTAGGTCCACATGATTAGTACAACAATGCATGTGTAGGAATGTGAGAACAGGTGTATGCACCAACAACATATGCATGGAAATGGGAAGACATCAGTGATACTATGGAGATTCCAAGGAACCGGAGGTAAACAACAATGAGTGTATGGGGGAACAATGTCACCTCTGTGTGAGGAAGGAAGAAGAAACCCAGTGGGAGTGCAGCACTCGGCACAAAACATTGAAATACTGCTTGTCAGAGTACCCCTCGAAGTGAGGTATTACACGCTTCCATCAGTTCTACCTGGCAAGCCACATGAGATTCGCACATGTGCTCTTATGAAAGCTCATGTAGGCAAAAGGCGCAGTGTGATGGTTGGTGGAATGGTTGGGGCAGTGGAGAAGACGAGAGCGATGAAGTAGATTACAAGTGCCAGCACGTAGTGAGGAACAGCAGTAGAAACACGGAGCAGCAGACAATTCGATACAACGGAGGCGATCATTCGGAACAGAACATCTAAAAGCAAATCGGCGAGCTTTGTACGAAAAGCAAGAAGCAATTCGACCCTGTGCAGGAGAACTGGTACGAGGAGTGTCTGGAGAGAAAAGATCCGAGATTTCGAAGTGACGCATTCACGAAGCAGGAGCCTTCTTTCTCGCACGATCGCGAACTCAACTTGACTTCTACAGAGTGAAAATGTGATGGCGACTACTCCACGAGCTTGTCCGCAACGTTCAGGAGCTGATCGAGTGTAATGAATTGTACCCACGACTCGAGGTCCTTCGGCTCCGTCTGCCACACGAATCGGGTATCGCGAGTCCTCCGGAAGAACGCTACCGCGCACTGGTACGTCTGGCGGACATGCCCGTCGCTCTCCGGTATCGGGAACCCGAGCTCGGACGACCACACACGGAACTCCCACCCGCTCAGCGGGCGCCCATCACCACTCGCGGTCTTCTCGGGGATGTTGAATTCGAGTCGGGACCAGTCGAAGCCCATAGGTTGCCCAATAGCCTTGATATATGCTTGTTTGAGCGCAAGAAGAACGCAAAGACGACGCATTACAACCTCTTCCCCGAGCTCGGGAGCGATAAAACTCTGCTCTAATGGCGTCAACTGGGCACAGATCATTGTTAGACATGTACTACCAGCAAGGCGGATGAATGACAGACTTTGTGATAAAGGGAGATAGCAAAGTCATTAGCGCTCATGTTTGGTGGCGAAACGATCTCTTTGATCCCTATGCCGATGTTGACGACGTCCTCCCGACGACCTTGCGTCATGGCCATCCCCACGAGATTGTGGTCGTACGAGGTATGATAGCCTATCATGGATCTTGCACGACTTGCGGCGGCGACAGGATTGTCATTTTCCACATGGTGAATCTGCAGGGACAAAGGAGAAACGCGGCGAGACGAGTCTGAAATGGGTTCCGAACGCATAATGAGAAATAGTGAGATGTACGCGCCTGCTCGATCCAATGTTTTCCAACTGCAGTGATATTGTCGCGCCACCTTGCACGCGGGACCCGACGGTGTCGCATCATGAGCAGCGGGAGGAGGAATGCAATCATCTGGCCTGCATACCAAGTGGTCAGGGTCATTGTTGGGCTGTTGCATCACCCTTTGCAACCCAGATTGCTTCGCATGCACGTCATGAGGAACGAAGACAGGAGAGAGACTTACGCATTGTCTCAGGCTCATTAGGAGCATTGCGAACTGGGGCGTGTGGCACGCATTCGCGTAGGACAGTGTAGCACTTTGTGTACTCCTACGACGCGTGACAACACGAGTAAGCTTCATGTGCACCCCAGAGCAACAGCCTATGCTTCTCACTTCCTGGGTCATCTCGCGATTCGTGAAGAGCATCCATACTAGAATAGGGCAGTCCATGGGTGTGCATGAAGCTAGATGGATACGATGCTGGCGCGATGAAGACCATGACGGGTCATTGCCAGCGTCTCCCACGTGGGCGCGCTAGGGCGCCTAAATAAAGGAGTCTCTGCCTACTGAGCCTGTGGCAGTCGGACATAGACTTTCACTCCTGGTTCGTAAGAGGTGTGAGATGGGTAACTCATACTGCGCTGTAGGTGACGAACTCCTGAACAAGGCATCTTCAGGACCACTGGCTAATGCCAAATGTTCAGGACAATGACTCTGAGTCTGGTGAGATCTGTTGGATTACATAATATGGGACTGACGCCGCCCTCTCCGTCATGAATGCACTGCGCGCTGTGTCGGGATATGTTACTTACCCTTACCCTGATCTCACCTCCTCCCGTCTGTTTACTTATCCTTATTCTATCTTCCTCTCTAACTCCTTGTGCGGGTCCATGCCCGGCATATCTGTCTTGCCTCCTCCTGATCCCCCGCCTTCCAATTTCCCCAAGTTTACCAGCAAGTCTCTCCAGTAACCCATCCTTCGCAGCGACTGACTCCCATCGTACCAGCAATGCTAAATGGAGCATCCTGCAATCGTGACACCATAGCAGAGATCAAGGCTAGCGCGAAAGAAACTGCAAACCAAGCTCGCGGCGCCTCCGCTACTAGCCTTCTCGCCTCAGCCCGGAGCCAGATCCGTGTTGCACAGGTGAAGGAAAACGAGGGTGACCTCAAGGGGGCACTTAGTGCACTCACGAAGTCGGCATCACTCGTCCAGATGCTGATAGATAGCCCGGAATTCAAGGCAGATACCCAAGCGGGGAAGAAGGGTCTACTGTTCAAAGAGTTCATGGACTTCCAGCAGGTACGTCTCTCAAGTCCATCATCCTCTTACGTGCCACCCACACTCCCCAGACGGACGGACGGGATCTTTTTGGGAAAACCAAGAACGTGGAGGCGAAGCTGGTGGAGTTAGAGAAGTCCGCTTCGCAGTACGTGATACGTTATATCATCTCGTGTCCTTGCTGAACGCTCGCCTTGTAGATCATCCAAGACTGAGAACGATACAAGCAGCACTATAGTGAAAACTGGTGGCGGAAGCATTGCAGACCGCATGCGCTCCCTTCAGAATGCTGGCATGTCAGTTTCGACGACGAAGCGCATATCCCGAGAAATACCCCCACTTTTGTCCCCACCTCTATCTCCCGACGCTACCCGACCGAGTCTGCTGACTCTCCAGATATTGTCACCTCCAACAGGTGCACCATCATCCTTTGCACAGTCACTCGGTTCGCCAACCACTTCTACATCTTCACCTCACGTCCTTGTCCCTACATCGAGTCTTGGACCTCCATCCCCGTCTTCCTCCACATCCTCTTCACCTCGTATGTCTGTGCTCAGTCTGCAAGATTTCACTCAAACATTCCCCTCGATTGATGAGATTGAGGAAATGGACGCCTTGAAGCTCCCATCAAATGTCACCGGTACGAGCAGTACAGGTTCGCGTTCAAGCAAGCCCTCCATTGCCGACCTTCGAGCGAATGGGCCTCCTCTTGTGCATCCGAAACCATTCCCTGTGTTACCTATGGACATGGGTCCACGTCCGTCCAGCACACCCATCCCGCCAACGCTCGACACATTCCAAAGCCGACCAAGCTCCCCCTTGCGTTCACCTCTATCTCCAACGGTTCCCCGCAAGCCGTCGAACTTGTCGCTTAACGCTACCCCCAGCTCAAGTTACCAAAGGTCACCTGTAATTCCCCCAATGACGCCCGCTGCCGAGAAGGCCGAGCTACCCTTCAAGACGCTCTTCCCTCAGACGTTGCATGAATGGAGATACAAGCCGAACTTCAAGGTACTTTTGCTGGACGTGCGCACACGAGAAGCATTTGAGCGGGAGCATATCCAGGCGGATGCTGTAGTCTGCATAGAGCCATCGATTTTGTTGCGCGACAAGTGCGTTAGACTCCTTCCTTCTCTAATGTTGCTGTTAACATCTCGTATACGGTAGTGTAACTGCGGAGTCTATCGAAGATGCGCTTAGTGTCAGCCCACGGAACGAAGCCACGCTATTCTCCAACCGCGATAAGTTTGACCTCATCGCTATCTACGACGACTCGTCTGAGAATATGAACGACCCTCGGTCCCCCGTCTATTTGCTTTTCCAAGCCATTTACGAGAAGTCCTTCCGCAAGTTCCTGCGGCACATGCCCATGCTCCTCATCGGTGGTCTACTAGCATGGAAGCGTGTGTACGGTGAGGTCGAACTCGCACATGCAGGTTCTGCGTCCCCACATCGTCCAACTCCTCTTTCCAACCTTGTCAATGGGATTGGCTCTCCGAGTATCAACGGTACCCCAGTCACCCCTCCCGCAGAGTCTAGAGGTCTTGGACTAGGACACGTGCGTTTGCCTGCAGAATCCTCTGTCGCATCGGCTGCTGCTCCGGTCCCGTCTTCTCCAGGCGTGGACCTTGCTGGCCTTGCCATCAGACGTGCTCGGTCAGGAACGAAGTCAAATTCTGTATCATTTCCGTTTACACCCGCGATTCCTGAGAATGTAAGTGTTTGGTTCGGGAGACTTATGTTCTTGATTGACCCGTCGGTTGTCATAGCTGCCAATGCAACCCCCGTTGATGAACGGGAACTCCCACATCCAATATCCCCAAATTGCTCGATACATAACACCACAATTATCTGGTTCGTCATTCTCCCCATCTCCCGGCATCAATGGCCTTTCTCTTCCTCCTCAAGCTTCCATCAACCCGTCCCCTATCTCGCGTCGGCGGAGTGATTATATTGACCAGTCCCAGCAAGCGCTCAACGGGCTTGCGTCGCGTACACCCATTGATTATCCTGAGCTCTCTTCGCAACACGTACTCCGCCCTCCGCCAGTCGCTGCATCATCGACGCTCGACAACCGACCGCGCATCATGCAGCAGAGCAGCTACTTCGGGATGACGCAGACCGGCCCGAAACCACCGACTATCCCCAACGATTATCCGGTCACCTACTGGCCAGATATCCAAATCGGTACGAGTGGGTTGAAAAACTTGGGCAACACGTGTTACATGAACTCGACGATCCAATGTCTGAGCGCAACAGTGCCATTCTCGAGGTTTTTTACGGATGGCCGGTGGAAGAGCGCGGTCAACATGGTTAACCCGATGGGCACGAAGGGAAACCTAGCGCAGGCGTTTGCTGGTATCCTGAGGGACTTGTGGCAAGGCGAGGGTGGGACACTTTCACCTGTCACCTTCCGAGTGAGTATCTCGTTGCATGTCATTAGTCAGGTATCATACTGAACAACTAATGATCGTAGAGATCGATCTGCAGCCACGCGCCGCAGTTTTCTGGAACGGAACAGCACGACTCGCAGGAGTTCCTGAGCTTTCTGCTAGATGGCCTGCACGAGGACTTGAACCGGATACTACATAAGCCGAAAATCGAGCGGACCCCGGAACGAGAGGCGGAGCTCGAGAAGCTGCCAACGCAAATCACGAGCGAGCAGGAATGGCAGATTTACCGCATGCGCGACGATAGCTTGGTCGTGGACTTCTTTCAAGGGCAGTATCGGAACCGAATGCAGTGTCTGACTTGCAACAAAGTACGTGTTTTCCTGCCTTGCTTCCAGGGTATACGAAGGATACGGATGCTGGAGCTGACGATGGTCGTGCAGACGTCGACCACGTACAATACCTTTATGTACCTCACATTGCCTATACCCACAGGGCGCAGCATGTCAAAGGTCACGCTGCAGCAGTGCATAGACGCCTTCGTGAAGGAAGAGGTGATGGATAAGTCCGACGCATGGTACGTGCTCGTCTCCTATGATTATCTTCCATGAGCTCACAAGTGACCACATTTGATCAGGCATTGTCCACATTGTAAGACGCTTCGAAAAGCGACGAAACGCCTGTCATTATCACGACTCCCGCCTGTACTCCTTATACATCTCAAGCGTTTCTCTGCTAAGGGCCCGTTTACGGATAAAATCGAGACTTTTGTCGAATTTCCGCTGAAGGGCCTGGACCTGACCAACTACATGCCCCCACCATTACCTCCGGGCGTCAGCGGGGTCTCGCAGCTCTCCCCGGATGATCCGCGGTGCCAGCTCCCGCCATATCGGTACGACTTGTATGGCGTAACGAACCACTTTGGAACGTTGAGCACCGGACATTGTGAGTATGTTGGGTTGGTAGAGCTCGAGGCGTGACTGATGCCGGATGATTTCCTAGATACTGCGTTCATCTCATCACGCGGAGGTTGGCTGTATTGTGACGACAGTCGTGTATCACCAGCGGAAGCGAAGGATGTAGTAGTGCGTATCTTCCTTCGTCTGCGTTCGCAGTACCGAAAGGACGCTCACGTGCCCTCCGTGTTATACCCTTAGGGCAAGCCGGCGTACATTTTATTTTACAAGAGGACCAAAGCATGACTTTCTTGCATATAATCTGCATCTCTTTCACTCATCGGATCTGCTGTCAATCGTATTTGTTCACTCACTTGTCTGTCTTACTGCTTATACCACTGCATCGTGCGCAAGACTCGGCCTCAGACACCTTTCTTTTGTTCATTGCTACCATCGCACTTGTAATTTGCACAGCCAACAAATCAACTAGCGGAAACTGCCCACGTCACATCGGGGCACCTTGTGTATTATAGACGTTCAAGTATATCAACTGGTGCCCAGTCTCCCCAAGAATACGTCTATAGGAGATGGAGGTGTCGCAGCTCCACGCGACCATATACTGGGATTAGTAGCGCTCGCATAGGGCCGTCGTCGACATGGGTTCGAGATGCGGCACATACATTAACTCGGCGGCTGCTCCTTCGTCCTCGGGGGTCGTCAGCTGCGAACCAGAACGGGGTCCGGCTTTCTGCTCCGAGGGTTGGCACTGGCAGCATGCCACGGACGCTGCCCCACCTCGATCGTCTGGCAATCAGAGGGACGACATTCATAGTCCACATGCATGAGGATGGGACGCCGTGCGCCTCATGTTCTTCTCAGCTTAACTATGAAATCCCTCTGCTCCTTCATCTCGCAGTCAAGGGCGGTGGCTCCTGTCCCATAAATGAAAGTACGATGTTCTAGGGGAGGCTCAAAAATCGACGCTCTTGCGGGAACGCAATTGTAAAAAGGCGCTGGCTGTGTTCACAAGGCTCCGACTTGTCTTCGTCAGATCTTGGCAACCTATTGGGTTTTGAAAACAGAGTTTCACATTCACGACAACTTGAGGGGATAAGCACAGTGTTAAGACTATGCAGCATGGCTAAGTCCAACAAGTCCGGGAAGTCTGAAAGTCCGAGTGTGCACTGCAGGAGGTGAAGACTTTGGCAAAGCTATTAGCAATGCACCTGAGTACCTTCTATTTGGGATGGAGGTCAGAATGGACTACGGGGATACTGGAGTCCAGGGTCAGATGTCAGACGAGGAAGGTCAAAGGAGATTGACCAAAGGGACTCAAGGACATGACTCAGTCAGAGTCATGCAGAGGGTCCAAAGACAGAGAGAGAGGAGGCAAGAGATGTGATTGACAGACAGGGAAGGTAGATGAGAGCATCACAGAATTGGACACCCTATGATAGAGAATGGTAACATTTTACTTATTAAGCTAGACAATGTTAAATGCCCATAGAAGGCTATGCAATATGGTATAACCCTATAGACTTAAGTTGCGCCCATAATTATTCGGTAGTTGGTCATCTATTGCTACATATTAAGTTAGAGGGTGATATGAGAACATATCTCTAGCTCGCCTTTGGTAGAAGGCTTGCCTACTACCGTGTGCACTCCAAATCCGAATAATGATATAACATTAGTGCGGGCACTTATTGGCACAAGGTGCAAATTGAACATTGAGTAATCCGATGTTGAAGGTATGTTACGATCCGTGCAGCCCATAACCCACATCACGGACTTTCACCCCGGACTCCGCACCTCCAACTCTGTACCCCTCTGCACATCCCATTTCCCATTCTCCGTATCTGTTCCCTGTTCTCCATATTCCATTCCCCATATTGTCATGACCCCCTTCCACCATTCTTACTTACGCTATGTTATCCCTGTTGGATTTAGAGTTATCTGATACGTTATGTCTCTATGTGGACTTGTGGCTATGCATCCACATGACACTAGCATGGGCTATGCTTCTACCTTACTATATATGGATATCCTTGCATCTGTACTATGGTTTTTTCTTCCCGGACTGTTCCAGTACTTACCAGTACGTTCTACTATGTTCCGGATAGTTCCAGACCTTATGTCTGACTAATGCATGGTGCTCATTCTTGCATCATATCACATCATACTTGCATCATCATTGCATATGCCTCTTACTCATCCTTCTGTGGTTAAAATGTGACTGCTTTCTATGCTTACTCAGCTACCTTCCTTACATCTATATAAGCAGCTCACATTTCTCCCCTGCTCTTCAGTCGTTCGCTCACTGACTGAAGAGTAAGTCTCACTCCCTACATATGCTTTACTATAGTTTACTGACTAGTACTTGTAGTCCCTTATTGTGTGACTTACAGGTACTTGACTATGCAATATAGTCGTTCGCTCACTGACTGAAGATCCTTTATTGTGTGACTTACAGGGTGTGAATAGAGAGTTGAAATACAGTTGGAAGCCGGTGAGGAGCTCCGATGCTTGTTTTGACTGTGTAGGGTCTAGGAGGTGGTGGATGACGCCCCAGGAGATATGGTCCCATCCGGGTGCAGATGATGAGGAGGCGGATTGGATGGCATCCCGGAGCTCTTGTGAGGAGAACGGGGGCCAGTCACGAGTGGGGAGTGTGGGGAGCTGGTTGATGATGGACGGGTTGACCGGGCGGTTATGAGCTGCGTGGTAGGTGTCGTGGCAGTTGTGCCAGAGATCCTCCTGAGAGAGGATCGGGTTTTCCGCCGCGTCAAAGAGTCCAAGGTAGTCGGGAAGTCTGCAGGCTTTGAACCAAGGTAAAAGTGACCAAAGTTTGTGTGTGCGGGTGGAGGCCTCGTGGATTTTGTTCTCGAAGTGTGCGCGTTTGGCCTGATGTGATACCTGGTAAAAGTTGCAACATGCCGCTAGGCGCCTAAGTCGGTCGTGGACAGGCATGGAGTGCGTGGGGGGGTTGAGATGTTCATGGGGATGGCGGCAGCGATGATTCGCGGTCTGCCATGTTGGGGTGGTGTCTCGGAGTGTGAGTGAGAGGTGGGTGCGAGCATCAGAGCAGTCGTCGTTCCACCAGGATTTGGAATGGGCAGACAGATGTCGGGGACGCGCAAAGTGGTTCCAAGCAGTGGTGATAGTGTTAAATAGGTGAGTGGTGTGTCATGACCCCCTCCCGGGACCCCCATTATTTCCCTTTCCCGCACAGCATGCCTAGTCTATTATCCTCTCTTATTGTTCTCTCCCATTGTCTGCCCCTTATTGTCCCTTTCCCCTGCAGTATAGTGTCCACTCTCGTGTGCCTCGGACCTTATTGTCCTCAGCGCTTATTGTTCTGATGTACATATATACCGCTTCGCTGGCAGCCTGGAGACTCAGTTTCGACCTCTTGTCTCCAGGTAAGCCCTCATGTACTTCCCCTGTAGACAAGAGCTCAATACACTTGTCTCCAGCCCTGACTGTCGAGCCTAGCTCCGCTCTCACTGCGCAAGTGCCCGTCGTCACCCCTGCTCGTCTTGTAAGCCTCCCTCTTCCCTCGACTCTCAGTCGTGACATGGTGAAGGCGGTGAGGCTTTCCGGAGAGTCTTGGGTGGTGGGGGGAAGAGATGCGAAGACAGCGGAGAGGTCAGTTGCGAGTCGATCGAAGTAGTTGGGGAGGGCAGACTCCGCGATGCTTGGTTCTCCAACAAGGGAGACTGGGGAGACGTTGAGTGTGACATATATGAGAGCGTGATCCGAGGGACCGCGCCCAGTGGAGTCGACATGAATGATGTCTGTGGCCTCGTGCTGTGGGTGCCAGATGAGATCAATGACTGAGCTGCGAAGACGGGGATTGTGTGGGAAGTGGGTGGGAGAGGAGGGATAAGTCCCAGTTGCCGGCGAGAGTTGCCAACGTGAGCAGGGCGGTGTGGGGGGATGAGGTACCCCAGGACGGGTCCCAGTCTGGAGAATGGAGGTTGAAGTCGCCCCCCATGCAGCGGATGTTGTTAGGGAGGCGGTGAAGGATGGAGACGAGGTCCTGGAGAGTGGACGTGTTCGAGTTGGAGTCATTGTAAAGATTGAGGATGAAGAAGGGGGGTTCGGAGGGGCGAGATTGAAGGCCGAGCAGCATGGTGTCTGGACCAGTGAGCGCGGGATGGAGGAAGGAATGGGTGAGGGCAAGGCAGCGCTTGACATAGCAAACGACGCGGGGAGGGGTGGAGAGGTGATGGGTGGGTGGTTCAAGAAGAAGCCAATGGGGATCAGCTTGAGTGCCGAAGAAATGATTGTCGTCCGTGCGGCGGCCAGGAAGCGTTTCGTTCTGTTTGCCTCCCGGAGCTGGGATGTATTTGATGTTGCTGTACCACGGCTCTTGGATGCACAAGATGTCGGTGGAGGAGTGGAGAGATGTGAGTAGTGAAGAGACATGTGTGCCATTGTGATTGGCGTTGTGGAAGAGGATGGTGATGTGGTCTAGGGAGGAGGGCCTAGTGTTCATAGTTTACGGGTGGGGGACGAAGCCATGGGCGACGCGTGTTGGTTTTGGGTGTTGTGGGGGCGGACGTGAATTCCAAATGTGTGGAGCGCACTGGCAGGAACGGCAGTATGGGCCTTCCTGACGACGGACGTGAACACCGTACTTGTGCTTGACACCGCAGGCATTGCAGTGTATGGGAAGACCCAGTTGACGGGCCATGGTGGGGTTGGCAGAGGGCTTGTTAGCCTTGTGAATCGCCTCGCGACGTTTGGGGCAGTCTGCAGACCGCGCTGTATGAGAGCCCTTGCACAGTGCACACCTGTGTGCAGCAGTGGGGGCTATGGCTGAGTGATCGAACGTGCAGTGGGGACCGGCACAGATGGCGCACTTGGGGGCGACGTGGCACTGGGAGAGAGGGTGGCCAATGGCTTGGCAGTTAGAACACGCCAAGAGGGAATGGCGGACAGGGCAGGCCACAGAGACCCGATTGCCCACACCTAGGTCGAAAGTGAGGGAAGCATTGTGAAGAAGCCATAATCGTGAAAATAGTGCAGAGTCTTTGCGAATGTCCACAAAGAGCGTCGCTGAATCGGGAGATGGGACGGTGTGCCATCGAGTGGCGAGGATGTCGGTGGGTTGTATGGCGTGCCACGCGGGGTGTTGGGAGCGAGCGGCGGCTCGGAGGAGGAACTGAGTGGGATCCACCGTGGATGATGAACCGTCAACATTGTGTTGTATAGATGGGAGGTGGGAGATGGAGAGTGTGGAGAGGTAGCGGTATCCTGAGCTGGTGCATGCATGGCCGAGTAGTGCGGCCACATCCTTGTCGAGTTTGTGTATGGTGTCCTCATCAAGACGGTGCAAAGGGACTACAGACAGGGTGGCACCTTGGGCCCCCCAGATGGAGGTGGAGATACGATGCCCGTGTGAGTTGAGGAAGTCAGTGACCGCCACGGGTGATGGGGGGACACTCTCTGGGAAGGGGGCGGGGAAGCGGTACTGTCTGGCCAAATCATGACCTTTGGGTAGCCACGTGATCTTGGTGTTTATGATTTTGTCGATTTTGATCGACGGGGATGACCAAGTCAAAGCCGAGGGGCGGGGGGTGTGTGTGGCCCAGGCTCGAGGGGGGAATGGTTAAGTGGCAACGGCTGCCTTAACAGAGGTGGCAGAGGGTTGTGGGACCACCACGGGTGATGGGCGGACACTCTCTGGGAAGGGGGCGGGGAAGCGGTACTGTCTGGCCAAATCATGACCTTTGGGTAGCCACGTGATCTTGGTGTTTATGATTTTGTCAATTTTGATCGACGGGGATGACCAAGTCAAAGCCGAGGGGCGGGGGGTGTGTGTGGCCCAGGCTCGAGGGGGGAATGGTTAAGTGGCAACGGCTGCCTTAACAGAGGTGGCAGAGGGTTGTGGGGGGGAGCGAGTGGGAGTGGGGGTGCTCTGTGTTGGGGCTGGGGGAGCTGCTGCCATGGAAGGTGGGAAGTGTCTTCCCTTAAATACATCTCTAGACTACTGCGGACTGTGGCCACTCTGTAGATGTGCAGTTAATGCGCAGTAATGCGCAGTAAATGCGCAGTAATGCACAGCAAGTGCACAGTATGTGTACAGTAATGCACAGTACAGTAATTGCGCAGTAATGCGCAGTGATGCGCAGTAGCATTCTGTCAAAGAATGGAGAGATGTTATGGGAATGGAACTAAGTGATAGAATGAGGGCATGTTGCAATGAAAAGACTGAAACCTGTTTCAGTTGTACAAGAATTATACTGAGTTAAATAATAGAAAGGAAAACACAACGAGTAGAGAAGATATGTAACAAACGGTAAAGTGGAGGTTTGTAACAAAAGGTTTGGGATACTAATGTTAGATTCGTGACAGCGGCAAATTGAGCAGCGTAGCCCTTGTGTGGATGAGACGGCTCGCGGGGGAGTGGGGTACCTTGGTGTGGTGGCCGACAGGGGAGCGGAGGTAGTTGGGGCGGTGTGAGTAGGCGTGGGAGCTCGGTTGTGAGGGGAGTGCTGGGAGCTGGCAAGGCCCTTGGACTGTACGCCGGCCATGGGAGATGGGGAGCGGGGTGGGAGAGAGGGACCGCGTGCAACACCAGTCTGACTAGTGTTGGTAGGAGTCGGGGAGCAGGGGGCGGGAGGGGGACTGTGTTTGACGCCAGTCCTTCCCTTGACAGTGGTCCAAGAGGGGGAGGGAGAGGGGGACGGAGGAGTGGGACCGCGTGTAACGCCAGTCATGTTGCCTCCAACTGGGGTGGGTGCGTGGAGGGGGCTGTTGCGTGGGGTGGGAGAGGACTGAGAGGACGTACCTTTGTCATCTCGGTGTGAACGTATGGAGGCAGCTGGAAGTGTTGCCTTCCAGGCCTCGATGTCGTTAATGGCAGTTTGTAAGCCGATGTGATGTTGGGCCATGTCTAGGAGTAGGCCAGCGGTTTGGGCAATCTGTGGGTGGAGCTCGAGTATGCGGTGGAGGTGGTCAGTGAGGATATGGAGAGAATCAGCGAGGGAGTCCATGGAAAAGCTGGTGGGATTGCGGGGGTCGACGTGATGAGAGAGGCAGTGGTCGACCATGCCGTGCATGAGTTTGCACACTGTACCGGAGTCCAGGTCACGGATGTCGGGTGTAAGGGAAGGGTCGGATGGAGAGGGTCGAGTGGGGTCCATGCTAGGAGACGGGAGGAGAGAGAAGAGAAAGGCATACATGCCCTTGAGTGCCTCGGGAGACGTGAGGCGTAGGAGGTTGTTATCGAGGAGGAGGCAGATGGCGTTGTATTCGTCGATAGCTTCCGGGGCGGTGAGTGGGGGATTGCGCCCTATGAGGTTGATCGCATGGGCGACGCGAGAGATGGATAGAGGAATGGGCGGGAAGTCCGGTACATGGGCCAGGAAAGGGGTTGAGCAAACTGGGGGGGGGTGAGAATCCGGGAAGTGCTTGGGAGATGTCAAAGAAGAAGGAACGGAGGGCATAAGCCGGGCCGGCGGCCAGGGTGCCTGTCAATGCAAGTTGGTCGGCCGGAGGGGGCGTGCATGGGGGGAGGATGGGGGGTACCAAAGGCCCCGGGGATGGGAAAAGGGGGGAATGGCTGGGGGGGGGACATGGGGAGTTCTGCAGTGGGTGTCATTGGGGAGACATGGAGAGGATGAGTAGACATAATAGCAGTCGACGGGGATGGGGCGAAGGATCGAGCAATGTTAGCATACAAGGGCGCACTAGGTGCTGGAGAATAGATATTGTTGTGGCCGTGAGCTGGGGAGGTCGTGGCTTGAGCAGGGGAAGGTGAAGAAATGCCGTTATTGATGTTGTTTATGTTGGAGAGGGAAGACATGATGAATAAGACCTGTAAGGGGAGGGGAGCAGTGGAGGGATAGTGGGTGCTAAAGGAGATGGTGGTGGTTGTTGAACACAGATAAG
>KN050300.1:1345-14102 GCA_000743315.1 Lignosus rhinocerotis TM02
ACACGAATGCCTCCGCTGAAGCCACCCACACCGCCAACACCACCGACAACTGGCACCAAGTCCGCCGTCCGGTCTCTGCCTCACGCCCCCGTCCCTCCATCAAAATCGATGAAATCATCAACACGAAGATCGCCTCCCTCCCCAAGGGGCACGAGGTGGCCAGACAATACCCATTGCCACGCCTCCCCCCCGACTCGCCACCCCGCCCCTCCACAGTCTCCATCACTGACCACCTCAATGCGAACGGCTTCAACATACGCAATGCTCTCTGGAGCACTGGCGGCTCCACACTAACAATCATCCCCACTAGACGCCTCGATGACACCACAGTAGAGAAACTCGACTCATCACTAACCACCCTGCTGGGACTAGACTGCCACAGCACTACCTACAGATACTCCTCCTCCCTAGCGGTCGCCCACCTCCCATCCGTCCAGTACCACAAGGATGGCACCTCCTCAGAGGTGCCCCCCACTGACTTCCTCCTACGTGCAGCCAGACGATCCACCCACGCAGCCTGGCGCGCCATCCTCCCGGAGCATATCCTAGCAGCCCGCTGGCACCCTGCCCCATCTCCTGATTCGGCCACCCTCTACTTTGAGGTTGCAGAGCCCTCGGCACTATTCTCCACGGTACGCCTTCTACACAACGCCCCACTAACTTTTGATCTAGGCGCAGGCACCCGCTCAGCCACAGCCTGCCCCGTCCGACGTGGCATTCTCGCCTGTTCCAACTGCCAGGCGCTCGGCCACCCTGCATCTCAATGCCGAGCCGCCCCAAGGTGCGCAGTCTGTGCTGGCGCCCATCGCACTTTCGACCACGACCTCCGAGCGGCTGCAGCCCCCATCAGGTGTGCCCTATGTGAGGGCGAACACACCTCCACCTCCTCCACATGTCCCAGACGACGCGAGGCGTCGCGCCTGGCCAACCGCCCTTCCCACAACCCCACCATCGCCCGCCAATTGGGCCTTCCCATCCACTGCAATACCTGCGGCATCCGACACAAATACGGCGCACACACCCGCCTCGCCCCGGGCCCCTACTGCCGGTCCTGCCAGTGTGCACACGCTTTCGGTGCACACACCCACCCTCCACAGCCCAGACCGTCCCGCACACACTCCACCACCCTTCAGAGCCACAACACCACCTGGCCACCGCCCGCCACCCCTGGGCTGGCCGGAGATCAATGAACAGCCCCACTGCCCAACCAGACGGTCTCAACGTCATATTTCATAACGCCAACCGCAACGGCAAACATGTCGCTGCTCTACTAACCTCCCTAGTGTCCACGACCGACATCCTATGCATACAAGAACCCTGGTACGGCCGCCTCAAGCACATCCCAGCCCCTGGCGGCAAG
This sequence comes from Lignosus rhinocerotis TM02, assembly GCA_000743315.1. Lineage (NCBI taxonomy): Eukaryota > Fungi > Basidiomycota > Agaricomycetes > Polyporales > Polyporaceae > Lignosus > Lignosus rhinocerus. Next base: position 2,706 of record KN050300.1, read on the forward strand.
AACAACGACACCATCCCCGGTGACCGCACTAATGACAACCACTACTTTGGCACACAAGCAGACCCCAACTGGCTACTCCTGGAACCCCCGAAGACCGACCACGACCACCCCCCACGGGTCGTCTGCTACGTCAACCGCCGAGTATCACTAACCCGCACCTTCCTACACCCACTGCTCTGCCAACGCGATGCAGTCCTCCTCGGCCTCCAGCTCACCCCAACGGACTCCCCCCTGTTCATACTCAACGTATACAACGAGGTACGCTCCAACTCCACTCTGCTCACTGACCTTGTCTCCCTCCTCCACCGTCTCCCTGCCAACATACGTTGCATCGGCGGAGACTTCAATCTCCACTCCAGCGACTGGGACCCCTCCTGGGGCACATCGTCTCCCAGCACCCTACTGCTAACCCTCGCCACCATGATAGGTCACTGGGACATGACACTACTTTCCCCCGTTGATGTTCCCACCCACTTCCCCCACAATACAGCCCTTCGGGCTTCCGTGATTGATTTAGTATGGCACCCACGCGACCAATCTCATGACACCATCAGCATAGATATGGAGGGGAGAGGCCCATCAGACCACGCTATCATACACGTCACGCTACGCACCCCCCCCATCCCGCCCATGGGGTCCCCCACCATACCCACCGATGAGCTCCCAGACTTCCTCGCTAAATTGACTGATAACCTTCAGACACTGTTCGCGGCTGTCCCTACCCCATCTACAGCCACAGCAGAGTCACTACTTACGTTTACCACATCACTCTTTAATACACTGACCGACACATGGTCGGAATTTGCTCGACCACGCCGGCCCTCACCCCACTCCAAGCCCTGGTGGAATGAGGAGACCCGAAAAGCACAAAAGAACCTTTCAGACGTCCTACGGGCAACAACACCACCATGGCAAACCGCCAACTTCCGCCGCCGCCACGCCCTCCTACACCGCAACCCCCCCAAATCGCCCATGACCGCCATAGACCGCCTGCAACGTATCAAAGCGAGACGGGCCTACTTCGCCGCCATCCAGAACGCCAAACGGGCCCACTTCGAAACCAAGATTCACGAGGCGTCCACCCGACAACACAAGATCTGGTCATTGCTACCGTGGTTCAAGGCCCGCCGCATACCTGACTACATCGGCCTCACCGGACCTGACAACTTACCCATACTCTCGCAACACGAACTCTGGGCAGCGTGCGACAGACAATTCCACTCAGCCCAGGACAGACCGGTAGACCTCTCCATTGCTGACTCCCTCCCAGTTCTCCCCACCCGTGACTGGCCGCCCTTCTCCACACAAGAACTCCGCGATGCCCTACGCTCCTGCTCGACACACTCGGCCCCAGGGTGGGACCACATGTCATGGACGACTCTCCGCCAGATCACCAACTCTCATTCCTCTCCACCGGCGGACACCATCCTTTCGGGCTTCAAGGACTACTTCAACTCCCTGTTCATGCGCGGGGTATGGCCACCGGAGTTCCGCAAGGCCACTTCAATCCTCATACCCAAACCCAACAAACCCGACTATTCCCAGCTGAAAGCTTACCGCCCGATTGTCCTCCTCTCGGTCATCGCTAAGTGGATGGAGAAAATCATAAACACACGGGTCACCTTCGACGCGCACAAACACGGCATCCTGCACCCCTGCCAATTCGGTTCAACCTGGCAGTGCAGCACCACCGACGCCGTCACGTCCATTACCAACCACATCCAGGGCAGCTGGCGGAAGAAACTGGTCACCACCATGCTTGCCTTTGATGTAGCACAATTTTTTCCCTCTGTCAGCCACGAACTCCTCCTGGCCATCTGCACACGCCGTGGCTTCCCTCCCGCTTTTATCCAGTGGCTACGCGCATTCCTCCTCCCACGCACCTCCTGCTTCCGCTTCGGCCCTGACACATCCCCCGAGTTCACATCCCCCCCTGTCGGACTGGGACAAGGCTCATGCCTCTCCCCGACATTCTCCGGCATTGTCGCATCCCCAGTACTTTTCCTCCTATTCTCACATTTCCGGGCTAACGCCGGCTCCTTACGCTTCTCCTACGCACACCTGTACGTCGACGACGGCAACCTACTCGTCTCTTCCCCCTCCATACCACAGAACATCACCTTACTTACTGACCTCTACACACACACCGTCTCCCTCTTCACGCGCTGCGGCCTAGTCCTCGAACACGATAAGTCATTACTAATGCACTTTGTCCACTCCTCCAATACCACCCAGAAACACCTCCTACACATGCCGGCGACGCTGAGACTTGACCCCCACTCCCCTGACAACCGCCTATTACCGTCCCAGACAATCCGGGTCTTGGGCTACATCCTCGACCCCCACCTCTCTTGGAAAGCCCACGTTGCCCACTATGCCAACAGAGCCTCAACGACGGCTATCGCCGCCCGAATGCTCGGTTCATCGACCCGCGGTCTCACACCACTACAACGCCGCCGGCTTTACATCGCGTGTGTCCTCCCCATCCTCACTTACGGCTGCCAGTTATGGTACCGCACCAAAGGCATCAAACACCTAACCAAACGACTGGACACCGCCCAGAACCTGGCACTAAGGTGGATCACAGGTGCGTTCCGCACCACCCCGATTGGAGCACTCCAGGCACTGGCTGGAGTCCTCCCCCTACACATCTATTGCGCAAAACTACAGCAGTCCTATCGACTACGCATCCACACGCTACGCGCGTCCCACCCAATCAAGACGCTTTTCCCCGCCAAATTCAGACCACATCACACCGCCCCGCACATGGCCTTCTACCCCCCCGCAACACTACATACCAGCTCCGCCCCGGTCTACCACTCAGGGCTACCCCCCTCCCACTTTTTCTCCGATACCTCCCACTCCTCCCCCTCCCACACCTTTTACCCCCTTTCTCCCATCTGCCGCCCCGGCAACCGCCTCATCGATACGTTCCCCGACCGCATCACACGTCTCACCGACCACCCAAAGAAGGCAGACTCGGAAGCACTGCAACAGTGGATCACCACGGTTCTAACCCCGTACTGTGAGCTTGCGACCAGTGATGAATGACTCACCTCGTGCTGCAATGAGATCGTCGTGCACTTCATAGGATCAAGCTAATGTATCAAGAACCAAGGTGCTTGCAGGCAAGGAGCCTGTTTGAAGACGATTGTGGTGAAAGCGCAGGAGTCAAGATGCAACGCAACGACGCCCGCATGATTGAAGTCACGTGCATCTGTGAGACAAGTTACAACTGACACACAAGCCGCACAACTCCTTCCAATAATCACAGCCATGTTCGACGTCTGCTCGGGCCTCCCCCTCACCCTTGCCATCAATGCACTGCTGTTTGACTGGCTTGCCTCCGACCGCAGACACCGCATCACACTATCATGGTGCCCCTCTCACTCCGAGATCCCTGGCAACGAACGTGCGGATGAACTCGCCTCCGCAGCACTGCACAACTCGCAACCCTCATTCACCCACTTTGCCTTCGCCAAACGCCAAATAACGGCTACGGCGTGGCGCACATGGACCATGCTCGCGCTTGACCACACCTCCCCATCCCCCTCTCCCTCCCCCAACTACTGGGGACATTCATACATAGCCACCCCCGCCACCACCACCTTTCTTCCCAACCTCCCCCGCGCCATCATACGATGATTCGGCTCCCTCTCCATCACGTCATTCTCACGCCTCGCACGGTTCCTCACAGGACACGGCCCCCATGGGGCGTACCGCGCTCGCTTCCAGCCGAAGGCGGAGGAACCCACACTCTGCACGTGCGGCTCCTCCTCTCCACCCCCCCTCCAAGACTGCGACCACATAGCGTTCCAGTGCCCATCCTACTTCCGTGGGGACAACTTCACTGCAGCCCACATCCTGGACCTAGACCCGTTCCCTCTCATACAAGCCTTCCTACACCTTAACCCCACAGCGTACACTTTCCAAGACATGCCTATCGGGCTAGACGACGTCCCAGCCAGCGCGCTACCCCACCCACTGTCGGCGGCGCTCCACCGCGTTGCGGAACTCTCCATTCACCACATGGCAATCCACCGACGACTACCCCCCATCCTCCAGGCGGACCCGTACTACACACCCCCACGCGACTTCGCGGCGGCGTTCCTATTCCAATATCACCGCCGCCCCCTGGATCCAGCCCTACTCCCGCTCATTGAGCTCGGCCACCAGTCACTACTCCCCTCCCACACAAAAACACACCACCGGGCCATTTGCAAGCGGGGCCACCGATGGCCCTTGTATCATTCCACTACCCGTGAGGACAGAAAACTATTACAACCTACGCGACACAGCCGTTCAAATTTCTTCTTTCCGGGCGATACAACCATCCCCAAGCGGTACGTCGGGTGGGGCCGCTGGCTCCCTGACGTTCCTCCCCTTTCTCAATTGGACGACGACACGTCCGATTCCAACTCTTCTACGGGTAGCGGAGACAGGGTGTAGGTGGCAGGTGTGGGTACGGTCCTCAAGCTGTCTTCGGACGAGGTCTGGGCACGCCGCTCAGGCGAGTGCAAAAGTCCCATAATCCCAGATAATATGCTGGCAGGTGTGCAAGAATTCACGAGATCATGATCTACAAACACATGTATCAGACGAGAAACGCTGGCAGGTGTGCGAGAAGTCACGAGATCATGATCTACGAACACATGTATCAGACGAGAAAATAATAATAATAATAATAATAATAACCATAATGCCTAGGCATGATGACAGAATGCACTAATTCTCGACTGGGTTCTACCATACAAGATGCTAGTCTGTGGGTTTTCATCACCTCATGACAGGAATATATAGCTATTACAGAGGTATACGGTATCTATCATATATGGACATAAAGTGTGCTACTTTCCTGATGATGTGTGTGAGCCGGGCTATTGTGGCTGCGGTGCCTGCCACCGCTACGCCGCACGGCGTGGACTCTTCCCCTCACACTGATCATTCAACTCTCACAGCTGCACACTCCTTCTCATGGAGCACTATGTTCACTCTTGTCCCTCCAACCCTCGCATCCTCCCGTGGTTGTAGTTGGTACATTACCGGATAGCCGCTACGGAGGCCATGAATGGCATCAGCGCAACTGACAGTACCAGTATATGACAAGCGACGTCGGACAGACAAGCGGAAAGAAGTACTACCTAAAGCATATGTAAGCTGTGTAAGTCAAGTCCATGCGGTAAAATTACAATGCGCCACGAGGGGTCCTATAGACCGAGCAGGACGGGAACTACGTGAGACCGTGCACGTTACAAATAGAGAGTGGGATAGCAGTAGTAGTAGTAATAGTACGAACACGACGAGGAGACTCGGCGGGCACATAACACAGGAGCATCACGAATCGTGTCCCAGTATCGACACTCTCGAGGCATTCCGCGAGTTGTTCAACGTGGTCTCCGGGCTAGGTACCAGGGCAGCAGGCGGCGCCGGTACAGGGGAATGCAGCGGACTCCAGTCGGTCGACCTACGAGCTCCCGGCGGGTGCTCTTCTCTCGGACTCGGCGCTGGACTCATCGAGCTGATTCTCCGGCTGCGAGAGGCAGTGCCGACACCGGCCATGCTGTGGGGACGCTCCGCGATGTCTACCGATTCCCTGTGATCCTTCGCTTCCTGATTCGAGTCCGATGCCGAACGTGCGTGCCCGAGTAGAGGCGAGTCGGCTCCCGGACCGCCGCTGAGCGTTCGGGAGTGTATCGACCGCGGGGAGAGGTCAGAGCGGCGAGCGGAGCGTGGCGGCGGCAACAAAAGCGCGCCACTGTCGATGTGGCTCGCAGGCCGGCCACCGACGGTATCGCTCCAAGGGTCGAAGTAGCCACGCGTAGGGGAATGGGGTGTACACAGGGTATCAGGCGTGCCAGGATGTGCGAGCACACCGAACTCGTCCGCGCCGAATCCTTTGCTCTCACGATAGTGACTGTCGACGTAGGTGATTGCGGTGTCGTCGGTGTACGTAGAGTTCATGTCGCGGCGCTGCTTGTACTCCTCGAACCGCCGCTGACGCAGCTCGTCCTCACTTGGGTCGCTCGATTGCGTCTTCATGGGTGCAAGACCGTATCCAATGTCATTGAAGATGTACGAGTTGTTCTTGCCGTCGCTGATCTCTTGACCACCCACGGCGGAGCGCTGACGGGCGTACTTGCGCTTCATGTATGCCCATCGCGCGCCGAAGAGGACAAAGCAGAGCCCGAAGAATCCGAGCAGAGAGATGAGGACGATGATACCGACGGACAGACCACGCGAATCGTGCTCATGTATAGACGGAGGAGTCTTACCGATCGGCTGCTTGAGTATACGAACCTGGTGGAACTCGTCCGCGGCAATGGCGGGGTTGGTAAGATTGAGTAAACCGAGACGTGGGCGTAGCTGGCCGAGTCTGTTGACGTCGATGTTGTTAGCGGGGAATGTGCCATCTTCAGATGGTGGATCGAAGGCCATGACAGTGTACGTATTGCGAAGGAATGGCACGCCGAGGATCATGTCGGCCGCGTTCAGGACGAGGCCCGGGAATTGGGCGGGCGTTTGGATAGCGCCAATACACATGTCGGAGGTGGCGTCGTTGAGCGGGAAATAAGTGAGGTCGAGAGGATGAAGAGGTACCTCCATACGTCCGTCGAGTTGGATGGTCATGTTGATGGGGGTTGTGCAGGGAATGTAGTCTGGGAAGTGTATTAGCGAGACGTATCGAAACCGAAAACAGCAGACGTACAGTTGCCGTCTTCTGCGGGGCTAACGCCTATAGCGCCATATATGCCATTCGCGATCGTGCTTGTCGCGATGATGAGGGGTACCCCGGAGTCAAGGATGGCAGTTGGGTTGCGCGATCCAGATGAAGAAGTCGGCAACGTAATCGGCTTCCGTACCCCATTGACATAGACAGTGATCGCCTGCACAGAAGCCTGCCACCAGAGCGTGCCAGCATTGCCGCTAGGTACAACATTCGCATACTCAATTTTACTCGGGTCGGGGACAAGAGCGGAAGGATGGCGACCAATGCCGAGAGCGGACGGAACCCTGTCGGAGCCGGGACGTTCGAAGGAAAGAGAAAGGAAGCGGGCGCCTGGCGCCGTCAAGAGCGGGGTGATACTGAAGAGATTTGAGGAGAAGGATGCACCGTCGGGCTGGTCGGTAGTTGTGGGAGGTAGTCGTTGAGCAATCAGGGAATTTGCGGGAAGTGCGAGACCGAGGACGCCATTGAAAGCCGGAGATAGTGGCTCACTCACAACGTTCGAGGCCGCAACTGCCGTAGGATATGAGGTGGCACGATGAGAAGGAAACAGGGGAGAGAAATGGAGCGACGTACTAAGAGCCTGGTGGGTGATACTGTAGCCTCCTAATTGTGCTGTGTCCCATACAACGAGCCCCTCGGCTTCGCCCTGGGCATATTGGAGACGGATGATCTGGCCGGAAGCCAAAGAGTCTGAGGGGTCATATTTGCGACCGCCCACTTGGGAGCAGAGGGCGGATGTACAGGCGGTCGAAGTGACCCACTGACGCGCAGTATGAATTATCACGCCAAAGTATGGGGAAGATACCACTTACGAGATCCGACGAGCCTGTGTCTACCTGGACGAGAAACTCGCTCCCCTCGGTGCCAAGGGAGATGGGAACGACATAAGCTCTGCCGTCACAGAAGTGTGAATGGATAGTCAAACGGACGTAGGTTCGCCGGTGCAGTGTGGCACAACGTATATGAGCACTCACGACTGGTATGGAGAATCGGCAACAAGCTGAAGATCAATAACGAGGCCGTCCGAACCACCGTTTCCTTCGTTGCGGGTAGATAGCTCCCTGGCCTTGCCCTTCCCCGGGGATGCACGTGGTTGCGCTAACCCAGAAAGACGCATGTCCGAGTGAGAATCACGAAGCTCAGTCTGTCGGTGACCAGTCCGAAGAGCGAGAGCAAGAGAACGATGGCGAGTGGGGTATAATGGCCGAGTGAGGGGAGATGGGAAGGGAGAGAATGTTAGGGAAGGTGAGGAAAGGGAAAGGGAAGGGAAAGACAAAATACATTATGGGAAAAGGCTGGGCTCGTGCGAGGACGACTTGGACAAGCTCTCGACAGACTCTAGCGCTCCAAGTCTCACATCACCTGCTCCTTGAGCGCTTGAGTGTCCGCTAGTACCAACCACATCATATCGCTCTCACATGTCTTCTACGACGGTATAGACGTCTATCTTCTATCATATCCGTTCTCTCCCGGCGTGTCCCACTGAGCTTTCCTTTCCACGAGGAATGTACACGTTTGCAGCTTCACCAATGTCGCCTGAATCACTTTTCACTCGACGGCGTTTGAAGGACGAAGTTGCACAGCACTGTCGGCTATTTCTCCCCGCTCCTATATCTGACCATGGCCATGGTCGATGGTCCATATGCCCATTCCTGGTTACTGCTTAACATTCCCAGTCATTGCATCCGAACCGTCTCCTCTACAGTTTTCGGTCAGTACGTAACCCAGTAACGTTTGTAGCTTTCGTATGTTGCGCACGAAGACTTGCGGCTCATTCACAACCACACACAACCGGCGGTGGGCTGCAGCTGCCGAGCCCCTATAGGTCTGGTGCTTCCGACGCCATCGGTGAACTACACGCTGTTCGCAGTCCACGTTGCCGAACTCGACCGCCAACGGTTACCGCTCACCTCAATGTCATGTTTTTTGACAGCATTGGTGCAGTGACACCTTATCACCAGTCTCACCCACGCCGTATCGCCGCAACTCCTGACTACCCGTACTAGTTGCGCCCTTACATGACTCATCTCTTATGGTGGAACGGCAGCGTCGGTCCACGATGAGTTTTGGATTCGTTCTATACTGCAGCATCACGTCTATGCCTCCTACAGACAATAGAATGGAGGTATTGTCAACTCTAGTACAAATCTGACACATGTCACGGTCCCTTACCCCGCAGTCTGATCCTCCTTCATGCATCCATCTCTATTATCCATCTTCCAACCAGCGTCGCGGCAACAGGCCCTTGTGGCGATGACCTCCCACCCGCTAGATCGGATCCGAAACGGCGTCTGTGAAGTCAGTAGTCCGATACATTCGCTCACACGCGGCTTTCCGCCTGAGTACAACGATGGCCGGGCGGGATTCGACGTACAACGTGACGGCGGCCGCTACGAGCGTCAGAAATTCCTCCTCTGTTCAGATTCTAGAACGCAGTTGTATCGCATTTGCAGTCAAACGCCGATTAAGTTCGCAAGGTCGCCACCATCAACACGAGTTGACGATAACGCCCCCAATGAAGCCAAACAGAAGCGGCCAAACGTGCTATAAACAACGTGGCGAAGACTTCGAAGACTATCCCGTTACATAGCTCAGCTGTTCGCGTGCACTGACGCCATGGCTACTGTTAGCAATACATTCATCAGCAACCCCCCCTGGTCATTAGATCTATTGTACGAAAATAGCATAGAGTGCTTTGCCAAGCGGTGGTGGATCAAGGAGCTGGGGAGCATGCGTAGGGAATAGGAGCGTCTGGGCCGGTGGTCTTTCTGCAATTGGGGCGACCCACAGCATCCTGCACACGCTGAGTACCGTCGCTTTCGCATTCAGACAGCGAAAAACAACCCATGGCAAGTGTGGGTCGATGCAGTGGACATGGAATCCATCTGGAGGGGCAAACCATTTCATGAAAACAGGCCCAACCCATGGCGGCAGCGCGAGGGTGCCCCAACTCAAGGTAACGCGGCGTGGCAGTCCCTAGGGGTCCAGACCCCCCCAACGCTTTGCATACCGGCCCATTACTGACAAACAGATCCGGAACGTAGTAAGCGCTGTGCGCATTCAGGGTGCCAGGCCTGGATGTCATCCCTAACGAGCTCTATAAGAACTGCGCTGATGATACACTCGCCCTTTCCTTAGGTCACCTCTTCTGCGCCACCTTCACACTCAACGATTACCTGGATTGCTGGAAGTCCTGAAGGAGCCAGGCAAGACTGACTATATGGTGGCCAAATCTTGGTGTGTGGTGGTCGGCGGGCCAACACGCAGCTAGTGATGGGAATCGAGAGTGAAGAGTAGAGATTCGAGACGAGACGAGACAAGGACGAGTTGGACACAAGAGTTCGAGGGGGCCGAAGGTACAAGTTGATTAGCCAGAGAATCTGGCGAGGAGAACAATAGATACATATAGGAAATCGAGAAAGGGGTTAAGGACCACAGATGATAAGTAAGAATGAAGAGACAAGATGCTGCTAGTAGGAACTGGACGAAACGAGTACACGAGCGCTACTCAACTAGATTGTCTGTGGGCGTGTAATGGGTACCGTTACACGAGGGAGTTGTGCGACGCGAGTTCGTGCTCCGTAGCATATACGCAAGCGACGAACAGGCGAACGACCTGCACCTGACGGAGATGCAGCCCCGGTCATCAACCATCCGGGCGCCACGCGTCTAGGCGAGGTAGCGGCCTTGCGACCCGACCGGAACGGGTTGTGGTTCGCGATGGCGGCTCGTAGTACGCTCGAGGATCAAGACGTACCGCGGGAGGCGAGCGTGGGCGAGGGACGTGGGCAGGAATGACGGACGTGGGAGCGGGAGCGGGGGTGACGCGTGCGGGAGCAGTCTTGGATGGAGCGGACGCGGATGAAGAGGCCTGTGGAGTAGATAATGGAGGATTAGTAGTTTCCGACACGGGCTGTACAGTAGTACGGGAATCGAATAGATGTGTAAGGGGATGGGGAGCGCGTGTGTGACAACGGTGGAACCGCTCGAGGAGTTCATTGGATGTAGTGGGGATATCGGAAAGTGGGATCCAAGAATCTTCGTCAGAGGACAAGCCTTTCCAACGGACTAAATACTCGTAGCGGTGGCCGACTTTGCAGCAATCAAGGACAGATTGAATATAGAGAGGAGAGTCAATGTCATCGGCGAGGACGAAGGGCGTGGGAGGAGAATGCGGATGAAAATTGGAAGGATCGTGATAAGGTTCGAGAAGGGAAACGTGGAAGACAGGATGGAGATGCGAAAGGTAGGAAGGGAGACGAAGTTGGTAGACAAAAAGGAGGGAGCATCGGAGACGTGTTGGTTGTAGTACTTGGCTTGACGTTCTTGGGCAATCTTGAGGTTTGCCCGGAGCTCGTCGTGGATATGAGTGAGTGTTTGTTGAAGGTTGGCGGTGGCAGGGACATTGATGGGGTCGGAGAGACGAGGTTGGAACATGGGATGGAAAGCCGAAATTGGCGTAGAAGGGGGAAACTTTGGTTGACTCGTGTGGGTGATTGTTGTAGGCGAACTCGGCAAGAGGTAGGAAGTCGACCCAATCGTCCTGATTGTACGAAACGAAAGCGCGGAGGTAAGTCTCCAGCATCTGGTTCGTACGCTCAGTCAGACCGTCGGTCTGCGGATGGTAGGCTGTCGAGTGCTTGACGGTAACCTGGAGATGACGTGTGAGT
>KN050301.1:1436-13919 GCA_000743315.1 Lignosus rhinocerotis TM02
GTTCCCGAACCCACCCCCACCGCCCCGTCCGCCCTGCCCCGCGCCCCCTGCCGCGCCCCCACCGCCATTCAACGGCCCGTTCATCGCCATCGGAATCTGCATGGGGGAGCCGCCTGGGACGGGGGTGTTCATCATGCCCGCGTTGGAGTTGGCGTTCGTGTTCACCGAGCCGCCACGGACGGGGGACTTTGGGCGGAGCGCATCGATCTCGGGCGTGAGGGGCACGACGAGCCTGTTCCCGCTCACGAGTTCCTTGATCTTCGCCTCCCAGCGCTCGCGGTTCCAGCGCATCGCGCCGTCCTGGGCCTCGTTCGTCCCGTCGTCCTCGCCGAGCGTCATGCCTTCCTCTATGCGCTCCTCTTCGCCCTCGGCGAGTGCCGTGACCCATCCGCGGCGAGCAGTGCGGGCGCGGCCGAAGATCTCGAGTCTGCGGAGACCTAGGCAGAAGTTCTCGATCAGCGTGTACATCTCTGGGGGCTTGAGGCCGGGGTCGGACGGGTCGCCTTCCCAGATGATGACATCGGTGTCTGAGAGGGCGCTCGTGAGCAAGAGTCTGCAAACATGGGGTAGAGAGCGATGCTATACATACCCACGTTGCAATGGACGAACCAACTGTCCGTGGACCGGCGGACAGTCCCACGGATGCCCATCAAGCAGTGTTGTTTCGTCCGGGTAAGCAGGGAGTTAGTGGGGGGATCGGTCTGTATGCATCTTCAGCATCCTGGCCGAGGAGTCAGGGAAGAGAACAAGACGTACTCCAGGACCTTTGTTGGACGTGTTGTTCGTCTTCACCCAGACGATGTCCTCACAGCGTCGGAAGCCCCATTTCGCCATGATCTCGCGCCCGCGTTCCAGACCTTCTCCATAGCCGCTCCCAACCCACAGGAGAACGAAGGAAGGGTCTGCTGCGAGCGAAGGTATTGGGAGATCTTGGAGGTCGGCCCAGGTGAATGACGAGGAGAATGGAGGGTCGATGAGAATAACGTCAAACTTTGAACCCTGTAATGAGGAGAGTTCGGAGTATGGGAGAAAGGTTGGTGGTAAAGCGTGGGCAGCCACTGCAGCCTTCTTGAGTGCCAGCAACCTTTGCTGCTTTGGATACCTGAATTGAACGTCGTATTGTCAATGCGTTCCCGATATACATGCGCTAGAATCAGTGAAACTGTGGCGGTCACGCGAGGGCAACATGTCCTTTGGTATACACTGAGGCAATACAGCAGAGGGAGGAAACACCTCATCATGGTTGTACTCTACTAACCGGGAGTTCAACATGCATTACCCGTTGTCCGAGTGTCCACCAATGATGGCACGAAGTCGCGTTTGCGGAGGAGAGCCTCAGACTGCGGCGTAATACAATGTACCACTTGGCACCGTGCACACATATGAATTATGGCATGAAAGAAGCAGACATACGATAGTGAAAGGGTACGAAGAGTGATCGGGACCCGATTCAAATGAACGAACACTCACTCCTCAAACCGATGGTCTGGGTCCGCCCCAAGAACCCAATTCTGCGGCCACTCCCCGCCATCCACATATCGCTGCGAGTAGTCATTCCGTATTGTCTCCTCTTCCGGAACATAATTGCTGTACCGAGCCAACCGCGCACGCTTGGCGGGCGGAAGGTCCGGTCTGTATGGTTTGGGTGGGGACGCAATGAGAGGAGAAGTTGGGGGAGAAGGTGACGGGGAACGCGGAGGTGTCTGGATGAGAGGGAGTGTAAGGAGGGCAGTAGGTGGAGAAGGAAGGGTCTTCAACTGTCGCCGGTAGTTTCTCTGGGTGTTTCGTATGCGAGAGACCAGGGCGTTGTGAGACGCGAGGAGCTCGTTAGCAGAGGCCAGACATTGTGCTGTTGTAGCCGCCATCGCGCTCGTAGCTCATGAAGTATACCCAGAGATATGCCTGGGGCAACTAGGATTATGAATGAACTCGAGCGAGACGACAGAGGTAAACCTGGAAGTACAAGCTGGTACAAGTCAGAATGTCAGTATATACAGTTCTCAAAGTCGGAGGTAGGCGCTTGCTCAAACATGCGGCCCGGCTAATGGCGGTCCTAGCCATTAATGCCATCTATGAGTGACTTCCGAGTCAAGTGATCGTGCCAGGGGCAACATAGAAACATATTTCAGCTGTGTACGTTTGTCGCGTACATATCGAGTGATCTTTGCTTATCTCTGACCATTATTTGGCAAAGGGACTACTGCACCAGCATCGACGAGGGAATGCACGCACTGCATGACTTGGACTACACTACTAACCAGGTTGGAACTGACCGATCAATATCAACAGTATCATGACACACATCGTAGAACATCGCTCTACCTTACGATTAATGTTGCAAACTGAGCTCCTGTAGGAGGGAGCTGATTGCACACGCATTACTGTAGCATTTCGATCTATTCGAACAGTCACGCGTCACAAGCCCCCTGTTTGTTCGAAGTTTCCAGCCATGTCACCTGTCACAAGGGCCGTGTTCGGAACGGCCTGGCGAGCGCCTACCCAATTTTGGCGCCGCGCGCTACCGCGCGCCATATAGTGTTCGAATCTCCGGTCGGTGTCACAGCCATTTGGCCGGCTGTTCGAATCTGTCCGTCCAAATGGCCGTGTCACGCGTCACAAGCCTGTTCGAATAGATCGAAATGCTACAGTATATATATATATAAATACATACATACGATAAATCATCAATATGTGCAAGGATCCAACGAGATGTCGATATACAACCATTACATCAACAATGGAGCACGATGTTAGCACATATAACAGGTTTCCAGAAACAGTCTGATCTGAACTAGTTGAAGTGTGTTTTGGCATAGTCATCTAATTGCGCCAGGAAACCATTCTGTTCATCGAGCGACTTCTGCGCGCTGTTGCACAACCCACCGCATGAGCACTACGTCACCACTCGTAAGACACCGCCGAAAACTCACAATTCCTGAGCAAACTTGGGCAGGTCCTCCGGACTCTGTAGTAGGCCCTGCTCGATGAGCGCCCGCTGGCGAAGACGAAGTCTATCATCGTCTTTGTTAGCAGCAACACGTAGATCTCCAAAGAAAACATCCAGAAGGCGTACTTGGAGCGAGGACTAGGCGGGGGCTTGTGATGCCTCCGTCGCGGCGGCCACTCCGGTTCTGGAGATTTGTGTTTGCCCGACTTCCGGTGCTGCCTCGCCTTCTTCGCCTTCTTCTTTTCCTGCAGGGAATTGGTGAGCACACACGAGAGTACCCTCGACATGCTCGACGAATTCATATACCTCAAGCAGCTTCTGCATCCGCTGCCCCTCAATGGTGCTCTCGGCAATGAGGTCGTCGTTGCGGTGCGTGTACTGGACGCCGATCGCGCTCAGGGTCTTCTCGATGTCGTTAGGCTCCTCTTGGACCTCGGGATTGGCTGCGAGAAGCGGTAAGCAACCATGACCGTTTCGACTTTATATGCCACTTACCATCGTCGAAGAGTAGAGCACCGAGGCCGCGAAGCTCGTCCTGGAAAGCGTCGTCATGAATGGCCATAGGACGAGAGATTGCAAAGAGAAAACTCACGTATTCCTTTCCCGTCTTTGCCTCTTCGTCGTAAACCCACTTTACACCGTCGTGCTTCGGTTTTGGACGCTTGATTCCTGGACCACCCATGTAGGCAAACGCCCAATCGAGATCACTGACATTGGCCCGTTCGATCTGCGTGCCTTCCTATCGGCTCAGTGCACAATACACAGAACGAACGCTCGTACCGCCATCTTGGTAGCCAAGGTCGTCTCATGCAGCTTGAATATGTTCTTGATGCCAAACAGCTCGCCCTGCTTGGTCCTGTCTCCCTGTACGCCCTCGAAATATCTGCACATCGGGTTTCAGCACCCAGAATCGCCTGCGTGCTTGAGGCACAAGCACCGCTACCCGGTGTGACATACCTAGTTTGAAGACTGGCATTGTACCCGACCTGCATCTGCTGCTGCTTGTACACTTGCCGCGCATAGATGAGCTCCTCGATCGAACCAGCACCAAGCAGCCGGTAGACAGCAACATCGCGAGTCTGTCCAAAGCGATATGCTCGATCCATTGCCTGTAAGTCGTGGGCCGGGTCTGACCACCGTCTGTCAGTACTCCGCAACATACCGGAAGCAGCAGGTTACTCACTCCAGTTCGGATCTTAAGCCATAATCAGTATCAACTGATGGTCAAGACAAATGGGTACGCTTACCGAAGATGACAACCTTGTTCGCAGCCGTGAGATTGAGGCCAGTGCCACCGGCCATAGTTGAGATCAGGAATATGAAGACATTCGGGTCCTCCTGGAATCTATCGATTGTCGGCATGCCTATGATATTAGCGCGGGTGAGTGTCTGGCTGAATTACGATAGGACAGATACATACGGTCGCCCTGCTTCGTTGAGCCGTCCAGCTTGACAAAACCATGGCCTAGAGCATACGACTGTTAGCAGAGCAGCCCTCGCCTCACAGCGAGATGAAGGACCTTGAGCATCGAGATGGAACTCCAACATCTCCAGAAGCTTGACCGACTTCGTGAAGATCAGCACTTTGCTGGTGCGATCCTTGCTCCATTCCTTCAGCAACGTCTCGAGTACCATCCACTTTCCGCAGAATTCTGGGCGGAGCATCGCAGGGCCGTACTTCGGCATTGCCCCACTAGGAAACGCCATACGAGAGAGCTCCCTGTTCCGTGCCGTCTGGAAGGCGATCGGTAAGTGATGAGGATGCACGATGTACCGAGACACTCACTTGTTCTATCGTGTCCGTCGGAGCTGTCCGCATACGGATAATGGTCAGCGACCGCTTGAATAAGACATACAGCGCCACGTACAAGGCAGGATCAATGCAAGATGGTTTGAAATCTTGATAAGGGTCGACATGTACTTGAACAAATCTCCCGGATGGACTGGGTGACAACATTTCTTCCGCCTACAACCGCTAGTCAGAATCAATCGAATAGTTTTCCTTGAAGCGCTTACGCCTTTCCAGAGCGACAGTCACAAGGATGGTCCTTGCATATGAGATTCTCGACCGCTTCCAGACTGATGATCCTCTTATATACATCGATTTGGGTGGGCGTAAGCGGACAGAAAACGACCTGATCGGTTTTGTTGGGAAGCTGGAGAACGACATGATTATGAGTGTCCTGAACGACCAATATGCAAATGAACGAGACAAACCTGGTCCTGAATGATCTGCTTCGTCCTGAGCACGGCAAGCTAGTCAGCATGGGTTGCACCATTGGTACCATTGTCTTCACCTTCGCAAGAACACTTGTGGGAGGATCTTCTCCGTAAGCACCTTGGCAACAAGCTACGAGACGCCATGTTCATGTTCAGCCCAAATCACAAGACCAGAGCGAACTGTAAACACGTACAGCGGCCTTTACGTGCTCTTCATCGCTCGCGGACTTGCTCTGTCCAACGCGTAACGGCTTCTCGACGTAGGTTTCCCACTGCTTTCTAGTCCCCACTGCCCCAGGATTCGTCCAGTTGAGAACTGTCCAGAGTTCTTCATAGCCGTTCTGGATGACTGCATGTTGTGCTTCAATGCCTCTGTGAACCAACTGGAAAAGGGCGGTGACGTACCTGTCCCGCTCAAACCATACCTACAAGCGCACGTGAACCGACTGAACGCACCTGCAAGCTTCGACCTGGGATTCTTCACACGATGCACCTCGTCTATGAAGATGCAGGACCAAGGGAGCTCATCCAGCAGATCGATGCTCCTTCTCGCCACATCGAAAGAAGTGATCACTGTGGCCATGTCGGTAAACACTTTCGCTG
Organism: Lignosus rhinocerotis TM02; assembly: GCA_000743315.1. Classification (NCBI taxonomy): domain Eukaryota; kingdom Fungi; phylum Basidiomycota; class Agaricomycetes; order Polyporales; family Polyporaceae; genus Lignosus; species Lignosus rhinocerus. Next base: position 7,207 of record KN050301.1, read on the forward strand.
TACACTGATATGGTGGGAACTTACAAATATCAAGGCGACCCATCTTGAAGTCGTTCAAAGCGTTCATACGAGTATCGGGGTTGCCGATGTACATGCCGACTTCAAAATAACCCCACTGAGATCTCGTCAGTCACACACTCATAGAATAGTCGGAAGCATGTGCATACCGTCGCGAACTCTCTCTCCCAGTTAGGGACTACGCTGCTAGGAGCGATGATCAGACATGTGGCCCACGTTGCGTTCGCTGGTGGCAGTGTTCGATATTTCTTCCACTCCTTTCCATCCTGGAGCCGCGAAACGTGCTGACGCCGACGGCCAACGTCGAGGTTGTCTCCCCTCTTCTTCATGATAGCGGAAAGAAATGAGATGACCTGGATAGTCTTGCCTGTGAAAGTCGTCAGTTAGCTGAATCTAGCAGTATAGAACCTAACGCTTGCCCTGCAGAGATGTCATCACATAAATCATTGGTTTCCACGATGGTAGAGAGGAGATAACGCACCAATCCCATATCATCTCCGAGCAGGCCACCTCTGCCTCCCTTGTAGCGATTCCAGAAAAAGCGGATGCCATCCCGTTGATACTCGCGCAAAAAGGTATTTATCCGTTCCGGGACCTTGTGTTCGCGGTCCAACGTCAGCGGTCCAGCGAGCTGCTGTCCTGGTTTCAAAGGAAAAGCTGGTCGTGGCTGCGTATACTACGAGGATTTATGAGCATGCACGACACATGAGACATACGTAGCATGAGAATCTCTATCCACTCACCTCTTCCACAATAGGATCAGCCTCAGGTTCTGTCTCGGATCCCGAATCTTCACTCTTCGGGGCCTTCACCTGAACGGGTGCCTGCTTTTTGAAAGTGCGCGCTGAGACAAGACTGCGTGAGCAGCTCGGATGTCGCGCCAAGACAAGGTTGCATACCACGATGACAGTCGCTGCTACTGGTAGGAGTATCTTCTTCTAGCCAGTCCAACTCCTCGGGTTCTGGCTCTGTGACAGACTCATCTGATTCATCGAGTTTTGGCATCTTGTTTGGAGGTGGTTTGGAGCCCGCGGGTCGCGTGACAGTTGTCCGCTGTGGCGCGGACTGATTCAGAAGAGCGTAGTCCTCGACTTCGTCAGACTCATATTCTGATGCCGTCAATGCAACTCTCATGTAATTGTTGGTGCTAAATTTACCTGTCAGTGAGTCTTCGGGATTGGCTGAGGACACAACAGCTGATTTGAATTTTGCCCGAGGAAGAAGCTTCTTTACAGACACAGACAGAGTTTTAGTCTTACGTGGAGGCGAACTTTCACGGTCTTCGTCAGAACCTTCTTCGTCTTCGTCTTCATCCTCTTCCTCTCCTTCTTCATCGTCCGCATCGTCCTTCTCGCTCTCTGACTGTGGCATGATCCCAAGATTACCTGACACAATGCCGAGGTGAGTGTCCTAACCACGCAAGGTGAACGCCTCATAAATACCGAAATATTCTACTAGCAGGTTCTGTTGCAATTGAACGGCCTCTTTTGGTTTGCTGTGGTCTGTTAGAATGATTCAGTCAAGGCTTAGAGTGATTCGGTCCAGTGAACAAACCAAGAGAAGGCGAACGAGGATGTCCGATTTCGCCGAGTGTCTCCTTTCGTCGTCTTTTGGTTGGTGGTTCACCATTCTTCTTCCTGCCACGTTTCGTTGGTTCGGGGACGAACGATCCTGGATTAAAGTCCGAGTCTGAGTCGAGGTCTGTCTTACTCGTTAGCAGGAATGCACGCCCGACTGTCTTGCATGAACCTCACCCAGCGGCACTGCGCTCGAGGCGTTATTTCCTGCATGCAAAATTAGTGATGCGTGGTATAAGAGATGGTTTACGCACTCTTGTCATATCCAGATCCTTTCTTCGAGTTGGTGGACATGATGGTTAGAGGGAGAGAAGGCTGAGATCGAACTCGCCAGATTCGGCTAATACTCGTCTAATCAAAGCTGCCTATTCGGGTTAGACGAGTCACCATCTCTTTAACAGTTAGGCATTTAGACGCTTTCAGAAGGTTAGTGTACATACTTGCAGTCTTGTACAACCAGAACTAGTACTGACGTGTTATGTGCCCGCTGTGAAAGTATGGTCGGTGTCGCCAGCATAATATACTAGTCAACTACGATCTTATCCCTGATAAGCTCTCTCGTATTGAGATCTACATATGCCTGTTGAACTCGATCCTGACAGCACGCACTCAAGGGGCTTGGTCTTGATAAACCCTCTGTATGAAAGGTTTCAAAATCATGTCTATTACACAGTTTGTATGGCAGCATCGACTACGACTGATAGATGTATTCTAAAGCGCCCACAAAGTAAGACGACACACCAGCCCTAGACATTGTAGTATTCGAACGCAGGATTCCCCGGCTCTGAACTCTCAATGAGCCCCTTCGTTAGCGTGGACAGGTCCTTCGACCTGACTTCCTCGACGAGTAAGACCTCAGCGTCCGCCAGATTGAGCGTCCGCTTCAAGTATGGCAGGATCTCATGGAGCACCTTGACCTCCGAGAACGGCACCGTGCGATTGAACGCGGTCTGAGTACCGAACTGCGCCATGCGTTTCTGCAATATCACCGATGAGCAACTCGTACTCGCCAGTACTTGAGAGGGGCATCCGTATCCACTCACCTTGAACGCCTGCACGAACGGCATCGCGCGCTTGTCCTTGATGAGCCCGCACTGTGTGAGCAGCTCGCGCACCTTCTGGTCGTCAACCTTATCGTGCTCCGGCGCGTACGCCTCCTTGACGACCTGCACGCACTGCTCTTGCCACTCGGGGAACGCGGTCGTGACGTAGATGCGGACCGCGCGTGGGCGCTTCGGGTCGTACGTCACCTGGCCCTGTTTTCCCTTGCTCATCTTCTTGAGCAGGGACAGCTCCGCGTCGCGCATCGTCTTCACCGTCCCGCGCATGTACACGGCGGAGTCGAGGATGGACTGGTCCGTCGGCGTGGTCGGCTCGGGCCAGCGCGCGAGCTGTACCGATTTGGGCTCCTTGAGGATCGTCGACCAGACGTGCTCGGAGAAGTGGGGAGCGATGGGAAGAGCGAGAAGGGCGGCGGTGCGAATCCACCATTCGACGAGGTCGCCCTGCATGCCTACGTCTGCAGTGACTTCACGGTACCAATCACGCGTTGACTGGAGCTCGTAGAAGCCATGCTTCAGAGCGTCTTTGTATTGCATGCTAGAATGGTCAGGTGGTAAGCATGCGTCCCATATCGGGAGAGACGCAACTTGACACGTACTCGGCGAAGAATGTCTTAGTTTTATTGCTCAAGTCATTGACCTCTTGCTCAAAGACGATGTCGTGGTAGTTCTTCTCGCCGGTGCGCAGCTTGGCCTTGTCATGGATCATCTCCTGCAGCAGCATATTGTTGTGAGTCGAAGTACCACGACGTGCGCAACAGTTCAACTCACATCACACCATGCAATCAGCGTATGCAGACGCAAGATGTTCGCATTCGCGGTTTTCTCGTCGAAGTTAGCGTCCTCGATACCGTCACCAGCGTCAGCCAAGCACAGACGAGTCGCGTCCGCGCCAAATTTCTCCACACACTGACGCATCGTCATCGAGTTGCCCTTGCTCTTTGACATCTTCTGTCCGTTGACCATCAAATGTCCGTTGGTCCGGATGCTCAGCGGCCACTTGTCCTCGGGAAAGAGTGCAGTGTGGATGTACACGCAGAACGTCAAGTGGTTGGGGATGAGGTCCTTGCCGGACGAACGCACGTCGAATGGGTAGAAGTACTCGAACTCATGCTTCATCGCGTCCGCCTTCTCCTTTGGTAGGGGAGCAGGGTCGGGCCATGGGCCGTTGTTGAGCACGTAGTCCCATATCTCGTCGGTCATCTGGTCAGCCGTGACTCCCAGAGGACCAGGCTTGCTCCCATCGAAGTTGCCTGCATAGGAGTTAGATCGGTATAGTGCGAATTAGTAGACGCTTACTCTGGAGAAGGTGCGCCACCGTGTAGTAGGACATGTAAACCGTAGAGTCACTCAGACTCTCGACCAGGAAAGTCGGGTCCCATGGGATTTTGGAGCCAAGACCGTACGTGCGGGCGCATGCCCACTTGTTCAGCCACGCCAGGACACCCTCGAAGGCATTGCGCGTCTCGACGTTGTACGTCTCCATCTTCGCAACGAGCCTATCATGCGATGCGTTGACTAACATGAACACTTCGCACACATAAAGCAAAACGTACTTCTCGGCTTGTGCCCTCCACGTAGGCTCACCATAGTCCAAGTACCACTGGTCCATGAGAGCGATGACACACTCGTCCGAAGATCGCGAGATGATCAGGCCCTCAGGCTCAGCGTACGCGAACGCCTGACCAACCTCGATCAACTTTTCGCGGACGCGTCCCTTCGCCTCCTGTACGGGCATGCCCTTGAAGTCGCCAACAAGCATGGTACCGTTGTAGAAACCCTCCTTGTAAGCGATCTCCTTCGCTTCCGCAAGCTGCTTCGTGTCCTTTTGCGACTGGATCTTCAGCTGCTTGATCACGGCAGGAGCGGTCATATTGCCGTACGTCGGAGTGGAAATTACTGGGACCGGGTCGTATGCACACCAGGACGGGTCGATCTTGTAGAACTCAGGCTTTTTGCGTAGATCTGTGAGAGTTTGGAAGTCGTCTGGGGAATCGGACGGCACTGAGGTGACTACACCAGTACCCTAAGCTAGATGAGCTTTGGGAAACGTTCAGTGTCAACCACAGAACAAACCTTGCTCGGTAGAACGTTCTCCATGGGCAGGACGTAGACCTCGGGATTGACGGAGAACGGCGCCTTGATCTTCGTACCAACCAGCAGGGAACCCTCAACCTCGGTCAATTGGTTCACCTGACCACGAACAGCTGTGATGCCTTGGAATGCCATATTACGCGCCGCACGATACGTGCAGACGTACGCTTCCTGGTCGTTGATCGCGAACACACCGTACTTAATCTGCGTACCGACGAAACAGTTGGTCTGGCCGTACCTTCGCCCATCGCTCTCAATTTGTACAGAAACCGAAGGATTTATTGACTTACATGGTTTCTGGCCTCAGGGTAGCAGCAACCAAGAACACCTTTCGATCGCCGACCTTGTCCTTTATTGCTTGGCCCGCGGGCTCGCTCCAGCTGACAACTTCCATCTTGATACCGGTGTACTCCGTCGGGCCCAATGCCTCACCTTCCGATCGGTCGTGGTCCATGCATGGCTGGCCGTCCTTAGGACTATAGACAGTGTAGCGCTCGCCGAACTTGATCTTGCCTAGCTGGTAGAGCTTGTTCGTCTGCCACCGCACGAAAGAATCATAATATGGATTAGCGTCGGTTGTGATGAAGGTACGTCGCCAGTCTATTCTAGACCCGAAGAGTTTGTTGTCTTCCTATACACATTGCTCAGTCATGCTGAGTGGCGGAACATACATAGGCACTCACCATGCAGATTGGTGGGTAGTACCTTAGCCAGTAGTAGGGATCTGCAAACTTCTTGATCTCTTCCCGAGGCACGCCCATAGACTCCATGATCTGGAACTGATACTTGAGGCCGGTAGCTTTTGCAGCTACCTTGCCCTTCTTCGCCTTCTCGACTGCTTTCGCCGATCCATCCGACGTAGCCGTCGGCGCAGCAGGCTCGGAGTCTTCGTCTGACACAAACCGCTCAAAATTTTCGCCAAACATCTCGATTTCGCGTTCTATTTTGTCCGAGGCGGCCTGCGCCAGAGTGCGTTCAACGGTATTGAAGACAAACACATGCGCCACAACACACCTTGATAGGCATACCAGTACAATGAAAACCGTGGGGGAAGAGTACACGCTTGCCTAGCATCCTCTGGAAACCGGCCGCAAACTCGATTTTTGAGATGGTAAAGCCATGGCCGAGGTGTAGAGAGCCGTTGGTGTAGGGGAAAGGGAAATTACCGAACCATTTGGGGAATCGTTCTCTGACCTGAGCTGGCGACAGACCCTTGAGATCTTCCGTGGTCGGCGCGTCCACCTCGAATAACCGTTCCTCGGCCCATAGTGCTTGGTACTTGAGCTCGAGTTGTCGCAGCTCGTCACGTTTGCCAGTTTGGGCAAGCTCGATAGTGTTGGCAGAGGCAGACGCCATTAAGCGAGTACTCGATGAACGAGTGGGACGCAGCACACGTCGCCAGAGAGAAAGAATGGTGGTCAATCTCCAGCTGAAGCACTATAAATCCGTTCAGAAGCTGTGAGCAAATCGATGCCAGTTTGAGTGATCAGAGGACAGATACGAGTCATTTATTCCTCGCGGGTGACAGGGGTCTCGACACTCCCGATTGGGACTATGGACAGATACTACTTGTTGCATTCGTTTAACACTGTCGTCGGATGTAGATACTGTACTATGGAAGACCAGCTGTCCCGGTCGATCGTAGCTTTCACTTTCAAGAAGAAACCTTCCATTGGAGGGAAGATCGCTGTATACGTACGAGAGCCCGAATATCGGGTTAGGGTCTAAGTCAGAGGAGATGGAATCAGAACAACTTCAAGGGCAACGCCTAGGCAATTTGACACTTTTTTGAGGATGGGTTATATAAGAACTGAGCACTGAGATCTGTCAGTCGACTGTGATATATCGCTACCTGACCTGGAAACGTCAATGATGCAATGAATGACCCATTGTGCACGCGGGCGACACAGCGGTGGGAATCTGGGATCCACGGGCTGTAAGACATCCCTCCTTGATCTGTTAC
>AXZM01001275.1:0-13734 GCA_000743315.1 Lignosus rhinocerotis TM02
ATCACCAATATCGCTGGATTCGTGGAGGCGTACTTTGATGGTTATATCGATACTGACGATGGACCAGGTTGTCCGCCGTTGAAGCTCTATACGGCTGTGGTAGGCGCGCTGGAGTGCAACAACAAGCGGGTGAAATTCTTGTACAAAACTTCCACCGGCAAGGACGTCTTGCATCCCTTGAACAAGCTGATCGAGACCCTATATCGGCCGCTGAAAGCGAGATACGAGGTTCTGAAATACAAGAAGATATCCGAAACGCAGGTCGCTGGGGAGATCTCCCATATGGAGGAGGACGACGTGGTAAGCCAGGGCATTCGGAAGGCGCGTCAACAGTGGACTGGAGGAGAGGATGCCGCTGTAATGGATAGAAGGCAACATGCAGACGATCGTGCTGCCCCTGCCCACCCCCAGTCTGCTGTGGCTTCTCCCACAGCCGAGATTGTCTCTGAACCATCCGCCGCAACTTGGGCGTTGGCGCAAAGGCTAGACACCCATGAGTGGTTCTCCGAGGAGCTCAAGCGGACCATTGCTCAGCCATTGTGGCCGAGACGTGACAGGGTGGAGGATCAACTTGCGGGCTATTTGCCTCGACCCCTGCCCCAAGCCCAAGGGCAGTCCACTAGCACCGAAAACCCGACCGTTAGCACGCCTATTACCGGAAACAGCTTGCCCAAGAAGCGAGCGCGATCTTCCTCGGAGACGAACTCCAACACCGAAGAGTCCCATAATGCGCCCGTACGTTCTTCCCAGACCAAACAACGGAAGAGTGGCCGGTGACGGGGCCGAGGGCCAGGGCCACGGCGAGGACCGCGAGGCGGTCGTGGTGATTTCGAGTTCTATGACTGATATGTTTCGCATGTGTCGGCGCGAAGCAATGAGCACTCATTGTGTGCACTCTTCTTTCTCATCCTGCTCACTATGGCTGTCGCTCTTAGGTATTTGTTGATGATCAGCTCTCCCCACTATACATCTCGCCTATAATAGACCTATCGAAAGCGCGAGTATCGCCCACAAACATCGCATCCCATAACTATCGTGCTCGCTAGCACATTTCGCGCCAGGCTCCCTTGTTACCCTGGTAACCACAGGGGAGCCCACTACCATCGCGAGGCTTACGCCTGGCTCTGGCACTTGTAAACATATCACTGTTGATCTCCCCACACACCCTGGCGTTAATGAATCAGTTACGCACTCCCTCCGATAGTTTCATGGTTCCTACCCCATCGGGTGTGAATGAAGTCGTTACCGGCAAGTCGGTTTGCGCTGCGATTGCCATGCATGTTGATAGTGGGGAAACCTTGTTACTACGATGACTCACTGATAGATATGGAGCATTTGTCGCTGTGGCGGTCAGCGTGCCGTGTCAAGGTATGTGTGATGGTTTCCGAGCGACCAGGTCCTACCATGTTCAATGGGATTTACCGGTCGTTGTTATAGTTCAGCCTAGAACAGCGTCATCTATCGATTAGTAGTACTTTGGCTTCTCCTTCAACCTCGAAGGCGCTGATACGGGGACCTCCTAGTACTCTCCCCCTTGATTGGTAGTACTTTGGTTTCTCCTTGAACCTCGAAGACGCTGATACGGAGACCTCCTAGTACTCTCCCCCTGCCCTTCGTTCTTCCTCGGAATATATTGCACTTTGCTCGTGCGTCGTGGACTTCGGTATCACGTCGTCTAGTACTAGTGTTCATGAGAGCTATTGGTAGTTGGAGCTGCACAGTTACGTCGTCCAGTACTAGTGATCATGAGAGATATTGGTAGTTGGAGCTGCACAGTATGCTACAATACGGCGGATGCCTAGGTACATATAACAACAAAGGGAAGTACTCAATCTATTGGCTGAAGTCTGCTGAATTTTGCGTCTCTTCGACGAGCAAGCTTTCCAGCCGCTCCCGCACATCCTCTCCACATTTGCTGGCAAACTCGATCCTCGACACACGCCAGTTGCCTCTCTGCTCAAAGCACGCAGGCGCAAGGAGGATCGTCCCTTCCCTTTTCTGCCTATACATCACAACATCCCTGACCGATTCGAACCCACCCTGAGTGACGATCGCCCGTAACAGCTTCTGCGCAGCCTCCTCTCCATCCGACCCCAAGTCTGGCCAGATCTTGCACGCGAGGTGGTGAACAGCGACAAGCCTCACAAAACCGTCCAGCGGCCCTTTGGCGAGCGCACGTAGGTACGCCGCAGTGATCTCCGCGTCTGTCTCCACCGGCCAGAGGTATTCCGCGATACTACCCGTGACAACGTCCTCAGGAGCGACATGAACCGTGCGCATGACGTGATGGTAGTCCGCCCAAAGGTACTTGCGATAGTCGGCTGGGTAGCGCATTGAGAGTGGGAGGAGCAGGAGTCGCGCGAACACCGGATTAGCGAACGAGATCGAATCATATAAGCCGACGAAGTCCGTGTACCATTGATAGAACGGCACGGACGTCCCTAGGAAGCGCTTGGCGACGACGTCGATGCTGTCTGACGTGTGAATAGAGGGCGAGGGCGTCTTGAGCGTCTTGGCAGAAGCGGACGCGGAGAACGGCGTGAGGAGCTCGGTCATGAACCGCTCGACAATGCTGTCACGGAAGACCTCGTCCGAAGAGTCGTCCTGTTGTTGGCCGTGTTCGAGCATGAATACCTTCATGCACCCGAATGCAACTTCCTCGCGGCTCATGAGGAAAGGCACGAGTTGGTGGTAGCGCAAGATCTCCTGGCTTACCCGGACGAGCAGCAACGTCGCACGCACGACTTCGGTTTCGGAAGCGTTCCAGGACGAAGGCAGGTCCTTGAATACTTCCGACTCACCCGAGCGTAGCAGATGGTCAAGAGGACAGAATACCCAGTCCTTAGTCAATTGCAGAGGCTGGTCTCGCCTGGTGTTTGACTGGAGAGCAGAGAGGGGAGGGAGGCGCTGAGTCATGGCAGTTGAGATAGATTGTGGAGTGATCCACGTCGGGCCAACACGTTTTTCTGCCTTTGGTCGCAAAGAGTGTGTCAAGAAAGGGACGATGGTGTCCAAACCGCCTCTCTCCCAGACGTCTTCGGGTATCGACCAACCTCGCGAGTGTAGGAAATCGGCAGTGATGGTTTCTGCGACCTCTCTAACCGCACGCTGGGCGACCTCCTCGTCTCCGGGAAGCAGACGGCATAGAATCGCAAATGCTTGCGCGATCCAGAGGTCCGGAGCAGTGCCCGGGGTCTTGCGCGAGAGGAGCAAGTAGCTGGACAGGAGTGTCGATAATGGGCGACAGAAAAGATGACCATAAACAATGGACTCGGGTGTGTACAACGATGTCCACAGAGTATGCATTGTGATCGTCGCAGATACGCTGGACATCTCCGCAAATGGGAGTGGGAAAGGTGGCTTGTCCGGTATGTCATTGAGCGAATCCGTAGTGCAAGACAGCAAGAGGCGAATCACGGCGGCAAGAGTGCTTGTATGTCGTCCAAGTTCTCGGAGTCTGGCAAGATCTGAAGGGAGGATCGCCTGACGCATGCCTGCGCTTAATTTGCCCAACACATCGCACGCACCCCTCAACGCAGCGGCGACAACGCGCTTCTCTGTCCCACTGTCGAAGCCGTCCCTAACCGCGGCAAGGACAGCAGCGCGCTCTTCCTCTCCTCCTCTGGCACTGTTGACCTTCGCGCCTTCAAGAAACGCCGCAACAGTGTTCCAAAAATCTGCCCAGGTCTCCTCGTCGGTATCGTACAGTCGCCCACGTAGTTCGAGGATATCCTCGATCCATCCCCAACCGACTACCTGACTCCACAGAATATCATGACTCGGTGTCGTACGATGCGGATCGTGGGCACAAATGATCCAGCCTCGAAGGGCACGCAGCCACGTTCGTCGAAGTTGAGTAGTCTGACACTGCGGGGAGCGAACGTAACGATTGAGCTGCATGAGGTGCTCTTGAGCGGTTGTCGTGATGTGTGCATATAGGCCGTACGAGGCGAGGGTGGCATACAGATCGAGCGTTTCGGCGAGTAGCTGGGTTGCTAGGGAGATAGGGAACGTAGAGGCGGGTGGAAGAGTGATCACGAAGCGCAAGAGGGAGTCAGTGGGGTCGACAAGCACAGCAGCGTTATCACGGGAGGAACTCGCCAGCAGGCGCAAGAAGTGGAGAGCCCGTGGATTCGGTTTCGGTGTCTCACGAGAGGGTGGGATTGGGGTGAGAAGGAACCTCTGTAGGACACTCGCGACCAGCCCTTTCGTAGTGACTATAGCTGTGGCGGTCGCGTTAGAGTGTTGAGCCAGCCTGTGAAGTATCGCTAGGACTTGTGAAAGACTCTCCTTAGGCAGTTCGCCTACGTCAAGTATGTTGGCGAACTGGGGAAGCACGTAATCAAGGGGCAGAGACGAGATGGCTTCTCCACGATCCAGGTCAGTGAGCTCGACATCATCAGTAGTACCTATCTCTTCGTCCCATTGCGAAGTACACTCCCATAGGAGTTCGATGGCACGCGCACCAACACTAGCACGCTCTCCCATAGCCTCTACTGCGGAAGCGAGCATCCGCTTCCTGACAGCAAGTTCCTGTCCAGCTAGTTCAGCTAGGCCCTTCTTGCTGTCAATGGACGTCCTCGCGAGCTTATGTGCGATTTTGGCCAGAACGGCAAACATAGTAGCACGTTGCGCGGGGACGGTTGACCGTGAGAGAAGAAAGATATCCTCAAGGGTGTAGCCAGCATGCGAGCCTTCAGCATGATGATGCAGACCAAGATGGGTTGGAAGAGTTGCTGAGAGTCGTGTAGCGATGGGAGTGCCATTGAGGTCAAAACGGATAGTAGGGGTTGACTCCTCCGGTTCGGCCCGAGGGTCACCCTGTATCCACTCCAGTGACCGATCATTTGCAGGAGCGGTGGGAAAAAAACGACGTCGGATGTCCTCTGGCGTCCCTGCTTCTAACTCTTCCACATTCTTGAACTCGTCCTCGATTTGATCTTGGGCGTCATGATCTTGGGATGCGTAGATGGGCTCGGAGCGTCGCAGAGCTGGGGGCCTCCACTGACCCAACGAGATAGTTGAACCATCATTGTCGGAAGGCGAAGGTAAAGCAAACACTTTTCTCCGAGGAGAAGGTGGCGCAGACTCGTACACATGGATGTCGTCTGGGGTGATCTCTGCGAAGCGTATCTTGCGGTCCGCACGGCTAGGAGGTCGTGTGCTACTCGTAGAAGTAGGGCTTGGCGATGAAGGTCCAAACACGCTTGCTGTATTAGTGGTCACACATGGCTTTATTGCGCGCAAACGTATGTACATACTGAGGGATCGTGTCCGCTCACCCAAACGAGAGCGAGAGAGAGAATCAGGAGTAGATGGTCTCGCACCGGTCTCTTCGCCTCCGTCGGCGGAACGAGGTGGGCTTGAAGATGACTGCTGCGTACTAAACTGCACTTCGCCCCCCTTAGACTCCCTCGCCGCACGAGCCTTCTTCAGTATGTCAGCTACGTTCGGCCCAAACCTTTCAATTATCTCCGCCCGCTCCTGTTCCCTCTCTTTCTCTGTCATGCCCTCCACGTGACGACGATTTTCCTCTTCAAGATGTGCCCGCCATTTGTCCGATATTTGATCATTAGTCGTTTGTCTCGAATCGCCTGTCCGTACTCTCGAAGCTGACCCAACAACTGGGACATCGCGCGGTCGGTTCTGGGCACCACCTCGTGCGCGAGCAAACGCACTTTGCGAGCGATGATGTACGGAGGGAAAGCCAGTTTCGGTGGCGACGTTGGATGGCGACGGGGCAGAGGGCTTTGAGAGTGGCTTACGCTCCAAGATGGATCCAATCAGAGAGTGTGACATAATCTCCCTTGATCACTCGTATTTGATTGAAATACTACAGCGCGAGTCGTGAGCGTGCGTCCGTTTGTCCTTGATAGCAATGACAAGTTGATGAAATCACACCTGGACAGACCTAGATTCGAAGCACTGGAGAATGGAAAGTCTTTCGGCGTTAACAACAGCGTAGCCAGAGTACCTGAAGAGGGGTAGAATCAAGAGGTAGGGGATAGGAGTATAGTCAGACCTACTGGAAGGAGTGAAGGAAGCGACGTGCAATTGTTCATCTTCCGATGTCCGATCAAAATCTCCGATTAACGGATAGCCTCGGTAACTCATACTCATTTTATGCTCCGACGCAAGGAACGTAAGCTCCGACGCAAAGAACTTAAGCTCCGACGTAAGAGGACTAGGCACTTAGTAAGTTGCAGTTTCTGGCGTAGTCAACTCCTTTCCTACGTTTCCATTATCCAGGTTTCTTCTCTGGATTCACACAGGTATAACAGGCACCTCTCAGCTGAGAGGACCCGCCTATTAACAAGTATGCTTATTTACTCAATCACGAGATCATGCTGAATGTCGCCTAGATCTCCCGATGGCGCTCAGATTAACTGGAACTCACATCCTTGACTCGGAGCACAAGACAGACCCCGAATATCAGAGCACGCATCCCGATGACTCGAACTCTGAAGAGGACGATGATGAAGACTTGACTTGGGATGATTGGGTGTCTGATTCTCTGGCAAAGCGCCCATGCAAGTCTCTTTTTGAGAACAGGACGTTCGATACAGTGCAAGAAGCGTTGTTGCACGATGAAACCAACCACAATTTTAGCCTCAACGCAATAACCGCCCGCCTTGGTGAGAAACGTGCGACAGTACAATGTACACCGTTCGTCTAACCAATCTCACAGGGTTGGACCCGTATAGACGCATTCGCTTGATTAACTGGATCAGAAGAGAGGTGGGGCTACATCCCTTATTCAAGGAACATGGTCACTAATTTATCTCCAGCATCCATCCTCGGCAGAGGTCGCCAATCTCGACGGCTCTGAGATGTTCTTAACGTCAGATGACTATCTCAAACCCAGTCTGGAAGACGATCCATTGCTTCGTTAGTCGTGTACGCATCATATTGATTGTCCAGTATCCTAATCTCTCCACCTTCAGAGATTGAACCCGATGATTGGTTTGATTCTGACGAGGACGTGGAGTCCGCAAAAGCTGAAGCGCCAAAGGACCTGGCAGCAGCCACACGCAGCATCCAGGCGCTCCAGCGCAAAGTCGAACAGGCAAAGCAAGACCTTGCTTACTATCGGCAGTTCGTCAGCCAGCATCTGAATCTTGCTGGGCTCACGGACGAGCTCAAAAAGGCAGAAGGCTCATCGACTACTCATGTAGCTGTACCATTGCGCGATGACGACTCGCATTATTTCCAGAGTTACGCAGAGAACGGTGTGTTCAATCGTCGTTTTTCCAGCCTCATATCTGAACGAGAAATCGGTCCAATGCGCAGATATCCATTCCGTGATGATTAAAGACAAGGTCCGCACGGCAACCTATGCAAAGTTCATCCTCTCGAATCACGAGGTCTTCAAAGATGCCGTCGTTATGGACGTCGGCTGTGGGACCAGTATCCTATCTCTTTTCGCCGCTAAAGCTGGTGCGAAGCGTGTATTCGCGATCGATGCGAGCGACATCGCTGAGAAAGCCGAGAAGATTGTCAAGGATAACGAGTTAGATAACGTCATAACGTAAGTTACAGTTCTTCTTAATGTGCCGCTGTTGATACCAGGCATGCAGTGTGATCCGTGGTAAGGTCGAGGACATCAAATTACCCGAAGGATATGAGAAGGTCGACATAATCGTGTCTGAGTGGATGGGTTATGCCCTTTTATACGAGTCGATGCTTGATTCGGTGCTCAGCGCTCGGGACCGCTTTCTACGTGAGGGCGGCATCGTGGCTCCGAGTCAGACTCAGATGAAGTTCGCTCTGTGCGAGGCTAGTGAGCTTTTTAAGGAGCGCATAGGCTTCTGGGGCGACATCTATGGTGCGTTCCCCCCGTACTGCAGGAAAGCCGTGCGCTCATCGTCACATAGGGTTTGACCTCTCGGCAATGGCCACCGACGTCTACGGCGACGCCGTTGTCGAGGTTGTGGGTCCTGACACCGTCGTTAGCGACCCAGTAGTGATAAAAGATCTCTACCTCGGCGACATCACTTCGAAACAACTCGATTTCTCAACTCAGTTCAAGCTTGTGTCGACCTCGGATCGACGCATCAAGGTCCATGCATTCGTGCTTTATTTCGACACATTCTTCACAAACACTGGCAAGCCCATCCCTCCAGACACGGATGTGTACGTGGTGCAAGAGGGGGATCCGGTTCTCGCTGAGGTTTGGCCGCTCGGAGGGCGGCCCTACCAGGCACGCCGCATGAGCTCTGGAGACCCACTCAAGGGGAAAGGCCGCCCGAAGGTGACGAGTTTCAGCACGGGTCCCGCGTCGATGCCTACGCACTGGAAGCAGACTGTGTTCTTTCTGCGCGAGCCGATATCGGTTGCTGGAGGTTCGTCTGTTCTCTTCTTGGAATCAGATTATTTCCAGACTGATCATGGTGGTTCTATGTAGGAACAATTGTGGAAGGAACGTTCAAGTGCAAGAAGAGCCAGGACAATTCACGCGAGCTGGACGTTGAAATCCACTACACCGTCAAGGAACCTGAGGAGACGGCTGTCACACCCGATTCCATCGTGCAAGTCTACAAAGTGCGGTAGCCACGGCGCCCCAAACCACTCATCTTGACTCGCTGTGAGAAGTAACAGGGTCTGAGACTAGCACGAACGAGATTACGAACGCTCACCACTCAGGAACCGTACAGAAGTTATATATACAACTGTATAGTACACCCCATACACCGCAGGAATTCGCTGATCGCAGATACACGGTGCATCGCATTTACGGCACATGTACGACAGTGCGTGAGTATGCACATGCGGTCGTTTTGTCCACCTCGGTACGTCTCCTCCAAACCTTACCGGCTTTGTGTCTTCGAGTTGGGTGTCGACGATAGAGTCACGGTGCTGAGAACATCTGTTCCCGTTATCGCTGTCGGTCGACTCATGCGGTGTGTGTATAGCTTTGTATTTCACGGCTCGTGCATTCCATCGATTGGTGCCAAGGGAGATTGCGTGGATCTTCTAGACAACTTCGGGAGGTCTTGTGATGTGAATTTCCAAAATCGTACCGCTTTCCCATCCTCTGTCTCGTTCGTCGCGCACACGCGGCGTGCGTACGGACAGTGACTCGGGGGGGGGGGCGGGCATTATCTGGGGTAGACGTTAGAAATATGCAATCATGAGGATACGCCCTGCACCCAAACCGATATCAATTGTAAGGACATCACGCCGTCCCAGCAACCCAAGGTTCGTGGACTGGCAGTACAATCTTGTCGAGCGATGAGTTCAATTCATGATATTCCGTGAAACGTTCAAATTTGGGCTGGCTGGGTGGTACTCTCACATTTGAGCTGATCACGAGTATTGGCAAAATGTGGAACACATGGTCGACGGCACGCTGTCTGGTCAACAACTCTGCAGCAGTTCCGGACAGCGGCCTCCGCGCTCGTCATTGAAGAGCAAAGAGGATAGTGAATCGGTTCACTCTATTACAGTACTGTAGCCTTGCTTGTGATTCACAGAAGCGATGAGTCGGTCAAAAGGAACCCTGACATAACCGACTGTATAGAGGTAAGTGTTCGAACCCCGAGTGAGAGCCCAGAAGTGAGGGCATACGTACCCGCCAACGTTCTACTCTGGATCTTGCCAGCTATATGCCCGTCCATTGATTAAGACGAACCGCCAGTAGTGGCACTTTCGCCGCCTGTCGTCGATGAGCTCTGTGGTATGCCTTGGTCACTTGTCGCGCCCCGCTTCTGTTCATTCTCTTTTCGCTTTTTCTCTTTTAGCTCCTTCTGCTTCTTCATGGCCTTCGAGGAGCTGGTAGGAACGTATCCACCCCAACCGTACGAGGACGACAGAGAGGCGAAGGCGCCTTCGTAGTCTTTGACGATCGTAGTCTTGGTCGGGGTGGGGATGATGGTCTTGGATGATGTTGAGGAGGAGCGATTTTCGGGCTTCTGGTGAGATGGTGTATTAGGAGGAAGCAAGCTGAGGTTCGCGAGACACAGCGTCGAGAACGATACGTACGTTGGGGATCAGGTTGGCGGTTGATGCGGTTGGGGTAGCCGCGTCATCATCCGTGGTCGTAGAGAGGGAGACGAGGGAAGCGGAGGGACATGGCTGAGACATTTTGAGGGATCAACCGTTGATCCAATGTATTGGTGAAGGTGTGCGGCTTGCAGGCTCAGGAAAAACAGGGAGAGGATATATCAAAGAAGAGATCATGTCGATGTAGACGATTCATATATCGAGGCCCAAGGGTTGGCCCCAGTACTACGGGAATTGCCTGAGAGGCATGAGTGAAGCGCACGTTTCATCGGCTAGCTCTCTGAGAGCCACTCGCGGATCTGGCTACACGGGAGGGCTGCGGCACTTCCAGCGTTTCCTCACCGTTGAACTCAATATCCCTCTATATGGATGAGCGCAGTCAATCGGTACGCAGAATTGTGAGGATGATTCATCATAGGGCGAAACCCGGATGCATCATGCCTCATCGGACCCTACTAGTCATAAATCTACTGGCGCCGTGATGGAAACATTGACGCACCGCAGCAAAGGAGGAGCTTAGGAAAGGGTATCGGGATGACACCACCACCATACTCACTCTGAGATGACTCGCGCCTGAAAGTATGCATGACCACTGTTGGTATAGTGGATGCGGGTTTCGACTGGAACATTTGTGACGGCCGGCGTGACACCAAACCCGAATGACTCGGACTCTCACGCGCAGTCACTGTCGGACTTAGCCCACAACTTGCCGCCCTTGAGGCTGCTCCCTCTGCATCCGAACTATAGCCCCTCTTTCAGCCACAATATGTCCTTGGTGCAAGCTGCGCAGGACGCCGAGTTTGCGGAAGCCTTCAAGTACATTCCAATCATGTAATGCCGCGGCGGCGCGCTTGATACGCATCATGATGTTCGCGATGTCCAGCTACTCACGCAGTGAATCGCGTTGCAGAGACCTGAAGGACGTCGATAGTCCTGACCTCGCAACCAGGAAAGCACTCGGAGATGAAGTGCGCAATGCCTGTATCAATGTCGGGTTCCTATACGGTATGCGTGTCTCTGGCAGGTTGTGACATCCTTCATGGGTTAGAACTGATAAGTAGTCTGGTACGCTGTGTGATAGTGAAGAACCACGGCATAGCGGAGGAGATAACTGAAAAAGCTTTGTCTGCGTCGAAAGATTTCTTCTCTCTGCCTATCGAGAAGAAGATGGAGGTGCATGGCACAATTTGTGAGCAATGCTCAAGTCGACCTTCTGATACGATGTCAACCACAGCTCGATATCCGAAAGGCGTCGAACTTTAAAGGCTACAACGCCATACTTACTAGCAACAACGACCCCGGCAATGGCGGTGATCTCCATGAAGGCTTCGAGTTCGGGTGGGAAGAGCTAGATGCAACTGCCAAGGACGAAAAGCGGACGAACGACGGCGCAATGGCTGGGGCGAATGTTTGGCCTGTAGACGTCCCTGGGTTCAGAGAATCAGTGCTCAACTACTAGTGAGTGCTGTCCAAGGACACATGATTATATTGGGGCCTAATCGGCATCGTACTTATGCAGCCATGCAGCAGTAAACCTCGGGAGAAAGTTGTTCCCGCTGTTTGCGCTCGCGTTGAATATACAGGAGGACTTCTTTGACGACAAGGTTTGTTTGTAGCTGACTCACCACCGTGTGAGGCCGTTCTAATGTTAGCCACGTTTTTCAGACGAAAAACGCAGCGGCGATCATGCGCGTTCTGCACTATCCCCCCCAAACGGGACCCGTTGACGACAGAGTGATCGGGATTGGTGCTCACACTGAGTACGTACCGTTCATACCTCCGCTATGGACTCCATCTGATACGCCTTGCTCCTTTTATCTAGCTTCGAGGTATGTTTGTTGGCTGTCCACGGTTGCTACTGCCACATACGACCTCTGCGTCTCGCACAGTGCTTTACGATCCTCTGGCAAGAACCGGGCATACAGGCACTCCAAGTCCTGAACAAACAAAAGCAATGGATCGACGCGCCCCCCATTCCTGGCACTCTTGTCGTCAAGTAAGCTCTCGTGTCATTTTGGGACATGGCATGCTGACCCCGCCTCAGCTTGGGGGATCAGTTCGCGAGATGGACTAGTGCGTCCCCCTGTTTCCAGTCAGCCGCTCTGTACACTTGATGCCTTTGTGATGCTCCCTAGATGATGTATTCAAATCCACCGTCCATCGCGCGATCAACAGGAGTGGCGTCAGACGGTACTCTATCCCTCTATTCTTTGGCACAGATTATGACGTCAAACTTGAGGTCAGTGACTCCGTACCTCTTCTTACAAGAGGGATTTACTGGCAGACTATCCAGCCCATACCAAGCTGCGTGTCAACGAAAAGGCCTCCTAAATACGAAGTCGTCACTGCGGGAGATTATGTGAAGGCACGACTCAAGGCGACTTATGGGCACTGATCTCGTTCTTTGTAGTTCTACTGATACAATCTCTTCCGTGCTTGTTTCGAGCATGCATCGCGATGTACGAGTATGGCATGTCGCAGAAAATTCTGTATGAGATATTATATGTATGACTTCCAGTGGTTCCAGCTATGAACGGTCTCCATAGGGAGCGGCATTGTGGGTAGCAGTGAGGATCTCGAAGGCACTAACAAGGCATTGAACATTCCGCCCGCTCTGATGAGTAGTCGGACAACATGATTTGTGGCACTTCTTCCCTAGATTATGGAGGGGCGCATCAGATGGGTTGGTCGATTGTTCGATTAGAGTGTCATCTGGTTAATAGCCTGGTCGATTGTTCGAGTAGAGTATCATCAGGTTAATAGCCGTGCTAGTGACTACATATTGAATATGCCAATATGATAGTTAAGTCACCTTGATCGTGGGTGGAAAGCAGAGTATACGCCTATTATCTCTGCCGCGGCACTGAACACAGCACAGATATGACCAGCACCTCTTGGTGAACCTTCTGATCAAACTGATCTCTGGAGCATTTGACATTCTGAGAGGTGATTGGAAGAGCGACAGGAATGCCAAGGTAAAGGGTTCATGTCCATAAACAGTCATCGGCAACAGCACTCACATGAAAAGTGATCATCGGGAGTTCGACATCTGTACAAAGTCTGCTACTATGACGAAGGATAGCCATAATCTGGTAGCGGTCGGGAAAGAAGAGAGCGTGTCAGCTCAATACCGCACAGGAGAGTAGAAGACAAAGGCGCCTCGAGCGGTCGGGCAAAGTACAGGATGAGAGGCTAGCCAGAGAAGCAGCCGTCATGGTTAACTGCCTATGCAGCGTGCAGTGGGCTGAGAGCTTGTGAGTAATCGGAAGGGTCACTTGAAAGTCATCTTGAGTGACTGATCACAATGCAACACGATAAGTCGGCAGAGCTGTTGTACCTAAAACCAAGTAGGATAAGCATCTTGTAGAGCTATGGATCAAGTGTGCCTCCAGCTGCCGACTTCGCATTGCGCAGACTGGCCCAAGGACCCCAGGGAACCATCACAAAATTTGATAAGACGCAGATCGTTCCTTCTGACTCGTAGCTAGCGAATAACCAATGAGTACTCTCGAGGAACGTTGAGTCATCCATGCCCGAGAGTCGCCACGCGGGAGCGGCGCCTAGGAATTTGACTCCTGCGACACCATAAGTCGGCAGAGCTGTTGTATTGGTCGATTGTTCGATTAGAGTGTCATCTGGTTAATAGCCGTGCTGGTGACTACATATTGAACATGCCAATATGATAGTTTAGTCACCTTGATCGTGGGTGGGAAGCAGAGTATACGCCTATTA
>KN050302.1:2926-13302 GCA_000743315.1 Lignosus rhinocerotis TM02
GGGTAACCGGGAAAGGAGCTGGACGACTTGTATTCGAGGGGGACGACGTCGACGTCGCGGAGGGCGATGGACGTGTTTGGGGTGTTTGGGGTGTTTGGGGTGTAGGTGTAGAGGGGGTGTGTGCGGCGGTCGGGGTCGGTGCGCGCGCCGACGCGTGCGTTCACCCTGTGTGCGTGGCGTGAGTGGGTCAGTGAGTGGGTGAGTGGGTCAGTGAGTGGGTGAGTGAATCAGTCAGTGAGTGAGGGGGTCAGTGAGGGACGTATGACGAGGGGCGCGTGGAATATCTTACATGGCCAGGTATGAGTTGATATACACTGCGATCGCGCGCTCGTCAGCATGGTCTCGCGAGTTCGTGACGTGAGTGGGTTCGTGACGTGAGTGAGTTCGATACGTGTGTGAGTGGGTTCGATACGTGTGTGAGATGAGTGGGGGGTAGGGGAGAGACGTACCTTTGATGACGAGAAACTCGATCGCGACTGGGATGAGGGTGTTCGGAAAGGCCACCATCTGCGTGCCATGGGTCAGGTCAGGTCAGGCGCCTCGTGCGATCTCGTATTCCGCGCGCGCCCTCGGTGATCGGTGAGAGCTGAACCGAGAACCAAGAACCAAGAACCGAGAACCGAGAACCAAGAACCGAGAACGTACCATTGCGATCGCGATCAGCGAACAGACACTGCCAGTGATCGGGGTGTCAGCATCGAGGGTTTCCGTCAAAAAGAGAGAGAGAGACAGAGAGAGAGAGAGGGAGCGGAGCATACCTCGAGATTATGCCGGTATTAAGAGTATACACCATCAGCGTCTTCATCCGACCGGTCATCCTGCAGCGATGCACACACGCGCGTTTCAACACGACGAACTCCCAGTGGCCACCTCCGGAAGGAAGGTAAAAAAAGGAAAAAAAAAGAAGAAGAAGAAGAAGAAGAAGAAGAAGAAAATGCCGGGCACTACTCACACGCCCGACTCTGGCCGACATCGTGCAAGAAAATAACAGAGCGAGCCGGCGATGATGGTGTCGATGACGGTCGAGAAGCTATAAGGAATGTAGGTCGCCCACTGGAGGCGCGGCAACGGCAACGGCAAAGGCAAGGGCAACCAACGGCCGATGAGCTGCTGCTGTGTAGGCTGGAACCGCCGAGTAGCTGGTCTCTCACTTACAGGCGCGTGCGAGAGGCGGTCAAAGGAGTTGAGCTTGAAGCTGCCAGTGCGAGTCTGCGATGAGCTCTCGATCACGTCCTAGATGGAACTTCGTCACGCACGTCTCGTAACACATCACTGCCCGACGACTGTCTGTCAGCGCGCGACAGCGAGCGCATGAGCGAGGGCAGGACCCACCAAAAGTGATGCCTAACGGCGAGGGGGGCCCGAGTCCGAGTCCGAGTCAGCCAGTCCCACGCAGAGCTCCCAGACGCGAGACGCGAGACGCGAGACGAGACTGGCACACGTACCGTATCCGATCGCAACCAACGCGCTCTGTTTGATGCTCAGTTCCTGAACTGGAAATGTAACAAGAAAAGCAACCGACCACGACCCATGGCACTACACGCCGCATGAGCCAGCGCGACGCACACTCTGACACGGTTGACTTGTGGGCGCTCCACCTGCGGTACTCTTTGCCGAACGGTTCGACGTGATGGTCGATGGCAAGGACTGGTGGGAAGACGGAGGGCGGTCAGGTGGGAGCGATACGATATGGGGATGAGAGGCACTGACGGGTCCATAGACGGCTGGTATAAAGGCTAAGAAAGGAATGTGAGCGTTGAGGGAGGACGCTGCAGCTAGAACGTACGTATGTACAGAGACAACGACGAGACCCTTGAGGCGCCGGATGAGCAGCACACATATGTATGACAAGAATCGGACACGTACGTCTATCACGGTTCGGATCTGGAAGGTCAAAATTGGGGATCAGCGAGGCCCAATGTGAGGACGACGACGACGACGGATACGGGGGAACGGACCTTGAAGCTCCAGACCATGTGCAAAAGAGCGGAAGGGTTGTCGTAGTTGACGACCAAATAATGGTACACGAAGTGGGCACTGAGCGCGAGATGTACGCCGTCGAGGAACCTGACGGTGTGCACGTGAGTGATGGTTCGGGGAAGAAGAAAGTCATCAATGCCGGATGCAGAGGCACAGAAGGGTCGGATGGGAGGGAAGAGCGTATAGTAAGAAATTGCGTCAGAGGAACGGTCAGCTCGTCAGCCTGCCGGGTGGGACGGGAGCAGCTGAGGGGCAGTGAGTGTGCTCGGGCAAAGCAGACCTCGCTCGCAACTGTTGGATGCAAGTTGCCCATCTGCGTGCCCCAAGAGCGTACGGGATAGAGAGAAGGTGAAGGGATATACTGACCAGAGCCAGCATACGGCGAGTTTCCTCCACGGTTGATCGGAGGGATAGTGAGAAAAGTAAAGGAAGGCTTGGAGCATCGTCATGCCAAACAAGCTGCGGGAAAGAAGATGAGAATACGGGGGCAGGCACTGCAAGGGAGCGTACACGGCGGAGACAAGGACGCCGATGAAGAGGGCGCCGTAGGTAGTGTCGAGGTCGGACATGGTCACGGGAGATTGGAGGCAGCGGTCGTGTCCGTCGGAGAAGAGGACGGGGGGTAAAGAGCGGAGATGGTGGTGGTGGAGGAGGAAGAGGGCGAGAGAGGGAGAAGGGGAGAGAAAGAGGAGGACCGGGGTGGGGACAGGTGGGAAGGCATGGCGGAAGCTGGCAGGGAGGCGTGGGCAGAGAGCGTTCCTCGGGGCGGGGTCGAAGGCGAGCAGGACAGGCAAGGCGGGTGCCGGGTGTGGCAGGGGCGCACTGGACGCTCCCTCCATTCGCCCAATCAGGCAATCTCCTTCGCTTGCCGCACAACTCTGCGAGGCATCGGACGCTCCTCTGACGGCTGCGTGTGCTCCTCTTGGCCGTACTCTCTCCCTTAATCGGCCTCTCCTCCTCGACCTTTCTCTCCTCTGCCAGCTTTCTGTTCCACAACAATCAGCCGATGACGGTCCGTGACAAGACTTATTGACTTACAGCAACTCGGTGGCTGGCGTCTCTCCCGCCTTCCTCGGTACGATCAACGACCAAGGGCAACTTCAACGTCCCTGCAAACCGCACTTCATCAACCCAGCTATGTACATCTCCATCGTGATCCAGAGTACTCACTCTAGCCCACACTCACTGCGGCGTTCCATTCTAGCTTGCTGATATTATCTGGAAGCCCTCCGCCTTAGTTGTATCAAGGCAACATGGTCTATAACAGTCACCGTGTGATCAACCCTTATTTCTGGTCAGGTGACGGTTAGCTGCTTGGTAATCCCTGGCGTGCCTACTCGTCGGCGTGCACATATGCATCGTTAGTTCTGGTGCTTGCGGAATGTTAGCGGATGCCACCTATGGATCTGACGTCTCTATACGGTTGACATGGTCACAACGTCAGCGATGTGTACACCAAGAAAACTACGAGCTTATCAATGGCAAGATCAGCTACAAGTCCGAACACTCCGTGTATACCAAACGAACGACACATCATGTGAAAGCCTATATATACAAAGTACAAGATGAGACTTCCAACGAGGATGACGCCGTCAGCATTGAACGAGCCCGTCCCTTTGAATGTAACAAGGTGGATAGCCGAACGAGCGATGTCAACGCCGACAATCCGAAGACCGTCGTGCTCATCTCGCTGCTTGAGTTCTCGTCATTGGCGTTTATGATCGTGGAAGAATCGTCTCAAGTCTACGAACGCAGTGTGGTGGACTTATATCTGCCTCGCAAGTACTACTTCCCACGCACGGACCATCATCAGCGCTTTTCCCGGCGTCTGCTGGGACGGGCCGAATTTGGTAATTGTAGCGTGGGCAATTGAACATCACTGGCGAGGTCCCAGCATTCCGAATCCGATTCTCCGAAATATTACTTAGACTCTTACATCCCTGCTGCATGCTCATCTGCTCACCTTCCCCCAGCTCATGCCGTGAGGAAATGTAAGCCGCGAGTAGGGAACAATCAAACCCAGGAATCACCGGTTCGAGCTCTGTCATCTATCTGTGAAGTGTAACGAACTAACCCAGTATTCAGAGTGGCAGGGATCTTGTTGCCCTTTGCAATCATTATCGCTCAGACAAACTGCTCGGCTTGACTATCCGACATGGCCTTGTACCAGCTCGACGACGACACACTAATCTGTATATGCAGTTTCTTGCCGGTTCCTTCAATCCTCAGTTTGCGACAGGTCTCACGATCGCATTCTCTCATATTGCGTAGAGATTGACCTTGAATGACAGACATGCAAACGTCTGGCGGTCATTTCGAGACTCCGTTACATATGGCAGATAGCATATATCGACCAGATCCTCCGAGAAGGCTATCCATTCCCATCCCGCACCCTCGCAACCGCAAACGCGAGTCAACTCGAGCGACTGGTCCTACGCGCCCTTCGTCTCGGCGCATTTTGGCTCTCGCCTTCGGTAGATCTAGTGCCAGCACACGTCATCGAATTTCAAGCGAGCACCGGGACCGGGGTTTCCAACGTCTGTTTCCTTGGAGGGCACGGCGGTCGGTACATCCTGACTGTTTACAAGGGAATATGGTCCATGATCTCATGCTGGGACCTTGGTTCGGGGTCACTCGCGAGAACTCGGAAGGTAGCAGAGTGGTGTCCGAAGAACACTATTTTCTCTGGGTTTGTCACGAATAGCGATCCAGAGTCCGAGGGCGCACTCGCCGTCGCTGTGCAACATGGAAGGTTCGCTCGTCGAGACTACTTCCCTGATTCCGTTGCTGAGACATCCTTCTGTAGCGGGACTCAGAGCATTGAGATCTTGTCCATCTTCCGCGAAGACGACACGGAGCCGTCCTTCCGATCAGTGTGCAATATTGCCACTGCGTTTCGCCCCATAGCGCTCAAGGGCGATCTCATCGCCTTCAGCGACGATGCCTCAGAGACCGTCATCATGAACTGGCGCGAGAACACCTTCGCATTGCTGAAGGGCTCGCAGAGACCTGTCGACGAGCGATTCCAGGTGCGTCCCTCGGGTCTCTTTTCCACGATTGACACATGGTTGTCAAATGACCTCCCTTCCGCACAGTACAACCGCTGCTTACAAGCCGTCTTCATCCATAAAAGCATTCTTGTCGTTCGCGCGCGGTCGGTGGAGCTCTTCCCGGAACCTGACCTCACTCCCGCCGACGGACAGTGTGAGTATCCCACCTACCACCCAATCGGCCTCCATACGTTTGGCTGGATAGACGGCGTGTCAGTGAATATCCAGACCAGCCCTCGCGTGGATGCAAGTGGCAAACTCTGCCCCTCAGACCACGAGCCCCTCTCTATCATACTCCGCGCGGAGAGCGACGACCCGTGGGCATCAGGCGTCCACAAGCTCGAGCAGTTCGTTCTCCACCCGAACCCCGCCTTCCGAGAAGCCCCCTCCCCGTCCCCGTCCTCATCCGGTGCACCCGACTCGGGAGGCAACACGCACACCCCCTGTCGATCCCCTCCTCCTCCTCCTCCTCCTCCTCCTCCCTCCCCATTACAGCGCTCTGGATCCAGCCGCGCGCCGCGCGCACCGCCCACCTCACGGGGTACGACGTGCACTCCTCCCCGACGCAGATCTCGGTCTCGGCCGATGTCAACCCGGACTTCCCCCACTCCGCCCATACCCATACCCTGGCAGCAGGGGGGTCTGACGGTGCCGGAACAGGCGTAGGGAGGATGGGGCGCACGCATCGCGAGTCGTTGTGCGCGGCGGTGTTTGACGGTCCGCTGCAGAGGCGCCACCCGGAGTGGGTAGTGGGGCGGGAGCCGCGTGCACGAACGTTGTGGGTGCTCCCGGAGCGGAAGGAGGGGTGCAATTGGACAGCGTTCGATTATGAGGAGGATGTTGGGCGGGTGGCGTTGGGGTCTAGTGATGGGAGCGTGACGGTCTTGGACCTGGTATGACCGTTTCAATCTTCCAGAGCTGAGATTCCAGGTTCGGACTCGTGATGATGGACCCACTCACTGTAGTTTGTATTCATGTCGCAATCTTACGTCTGCGTCGACCGTGACGCAACTACGGCACCACACACAGAAATGCAGACAGCTGCATAACAGCGCTGTGACAAAGAACAGGGGAAGAACAGAACGTAGTATATGGTGTGTACACGAATGTCAATGCGGGCGATGCTCGCCCAAATGCCAACCTTGCCCCGGTCGCGCGAACCTCAATCGCTATACTTGAGTGTTCCCGTCTCGTAATCCTCCGCGACCGTCGTCTTGAACCGCACAGGCGCGTACCGCGCGTCGCCTTTCCCCTTCATTCCGCGCACACACATGGTCAGCGTCACCGCCAGAAGCGCCACCCCGATCACCAAGTTAGCCCCCAGGAGGACGAGCGCGAGGAGCCCGTACTTCTTCCCCCAACTGTCGTCCGCGCTCGCCCCGTCCGCGCTCGCCCCGTCCTCGGTTGCCACGGCGCCCACCACGGCGCTCGTCTGCTGGATGCTGTCAGTCGCAAACAGGTGTTCGTCGATGTCGACGAATTGCGCGGGTGAGATCGCTGGGGGCAGCTGCGCGAGCAGCGCGGCGCGCTCCTGGATGAACTCGTCCCACATTGTGGAGGCGTTCGTCGTGCTGAGCATCTGCACGAAGGGCAGGCCGTTGGTGTGGCACGAGGGACAATAGTCTCCGTAATCAAACCTGTGCGTCGGGGCACCGTCAGTCACCGTGAGTCAAAACGGAGACAGGCGGTGTGGCGGGGGGGGACCGCGCGAGTGAAGTGCGAGACGTACGAGGCATAGGCGTTACGCAGGAACGCGTCACCAAGAACGAGGTCGAAGCCATCGGTGCTGTCTGGTTCGAAAGAAAGGCTCTGGTATGTGCCGACGCACACGGTGACGTTCTGGAGCGCGCCGTCGATCTCCACCCTGTCCACGAAGGGGAAGGTGAGATCGAGCGGATGGACGACGAACTCCTGGCCGCTGCGCACAGTGCGACGTGAGAAGGGATGCATTGCACAAATCCGAAGCGGGGACACGAGAGGAGGTGACGTACCCAAACACGAACGAAAGGTTCGTCGCCCCATAGCAGGGCACAATCCACATCTTTATGAGGGGATCGAACTGTGCCCCAGGAATAGTGCTGTAGATCGCGTCCACCGCGGCGGACGGCAGGGGCGGGAACGCAAACCCAGTGTCGAGCACCGCAACGACCGTGCCGTTGGGCGCGCCGACGACGCTCGACTTGTTGAACGCGAAAGGCGACCCGTTCACGTTCATCCCGTCCATGGCGATGCTCCAGTGTTTCGGATTGATACGCGGGAGACGTGGGGCGTCCACGACGGCCGCGTGGTCCGCATCGTGCCCGGAGATCACGAAGGTGCCCTCCGCGACCTCCTCCAGTCCGCCCGTGCGCCCGAGCTGCACGTCGAAGCTGTTCGGCAACTCCGGGTGCTGTGCGAAGAGGGATGTGATCGGCGCGCGGGCGAATTCGTCGGCGGCCTCGGTGCCCCACGCAAGCTGGATCGTCTGGTGGATGTCCCCGTTGTCGAACGCCATGCCCATGACGCCATCAAAGTCGGTCAGGTCGATGTTGGTCTCCGTGGCGTCCAAGAAGACTATGAGATTGTCGGTCAACAGAGCGCATCGTAGTCTGGATGACGGCTACCTTGGGATTCGATGACAAAGTCTCCAATCCTGAGCTCGGCAAAATCAATGTCGCCTTCGACCTTCCCAGAGGCAAATGCGATGCTAGTGTTGAGCCCAGTACTATGAGTCAGCTTCACATCGCGACCCCGACTGTCGACCCATAGGTCGGTGGAGCCGGTGTCAAGAAGAACGGTGAAAGCTGAGGGATTCTGTCACAACGGGAACGATTGCGAGGATGGCATTGGACCTTACATTCCCCTCCCAGGGTGATGTCAACAGTGTACTTGGCGGGTCATCAGAATCTCCAGGACGTCTGTTCCATGGTGGAAGCATACCGTAAGATCATCTTCAGTTGTGACGCCAATGTCTGTAGCGTTCCACTTTCCCCAACTAGCGCGGTGCCGGGGTCCTGAACCGTGGGACTTGAAGCGGAACGCCGAGTGGTCCTTCGTAGCAAGGGTAACTCCCGTAAGCAAAGATACAGAAAGAAACAACTCCGCGACCTGTAGAAGAAAGATAGGAAGAAGCATGGCCGCAAAGGGGTAAAAAGAGGTGGGACTCTCCTAGACGTCAAGGCGCTGACTTATAAAGAACGGCTAGCAACGTCGGCGGCGCCCGATGCGATGCATCTTGGAATGCATATGTGTTGTATGTGAGACAGGAGCGGAAAGGAAGGCAGGAGGTCCTCAGTGACTCTGAGTAAGTACTCACCGCCAGCATTTGCTGTGCACGACTAGCAGATAATCCCGATGAAGGATGATCGTCAACAGCGCCCATAACAAGTCAAATATTAATAGTATACGCACCGGTATCGCTTCAAACATGAGCTACACAATGTCTATCTGGGATAAAATCAGGATGTTATACAGTCGGCTACACAATGTCCATCTGGGAGAAAATCAGGATGTTATACAGTCACCTGCGTGCATCCTGCCAGCGTCGTACTTAGTAGTCTACAACCCCATGGCACGTCAGATATCCGCAAAGCAAGTATGGTCTTAGTCATTGGCTCAACAGCCTAGTTTATGCGGTTTCGTCGGCCAGATCCACCTGTGAGAATGCGACGACCATCTTTGGGGTGTTCATCGTTCAAGCTTGTCAAGTCTGAGAGAATGACATTCGGAAACGGTCAGGAAGAAGGCGAAGCTTCCCAGTGAAAACGCACCATTGAGAGATAACCGGATCCATTGAGAACGTAGTGGGGCACTGCTGGGGCACTGTCAGGTCGGTCTCCGACACAGCCACTTTCCTATACGGCCGGGCGCCCTCTAATCCGAACTCAAACGTCCCTCTCTGGCAGCTTCCCCTGCAATCGACCTCTTGTCAACTTGATTCCGAATGCGATTAATCTTGACTGTGGCTTTCTCTGTGGGCGTCAACAAGTCCGACGTGGAGGGCGATGGCGTGGGCGTAGGCAAGGGTGGAAGCGAGGGCGAGGGCAAGGGCGTGGGCGAGGGCGCGGGCGCGGGCGCGGGCAAGGCAAGGGCGTGGGCGCGGGTCATGCAGGTAAGGGCGCGGGCGCAGCACGACAGGCAAGCACAGCTTTATCACCAAAGGATAGGCGCGCCTAGTGAACACCTGTTCTCTCGAAGATTTACCTTTCCGACGCCTGTCCCGCCTGTTTTTTGAGGCTGAAAGATGGAGAAATGGGGGAGAACGTGGTCTAGGAGTGCGTTGCGACAGTAATGTAAAATCCGGAGAAACGCTGTCGCGCAGAAGTCACGAGCGGCAACACGGCATTCGGGGCGCAGTTTATTCTCCGACTCGCGAGAGTGGGACCTCTGGGTGTCCCGCGGTGATCTGGATCTTGCAATGTTGATACTCCGATCTCTCTTCAGCAGCACAATGTCACGCTTACTGGGTGGACCTCAAGGGACCACCACTTCTACCTTGTCTTTTGTCTTGGAAAAGTAGCAGTAGAACACTCTCAAGAGCTGTAACCTACTGTGAGAAAATTATAATATTCAGGCCAAGGTCAAGATGAGCCGAAGACAATCAATGTACAGACCCATCATTTCAAGACATTGGTACTTGAATATCTCAACCGCCATCCGGTCAAATTCCCTCTTTCTTGTTGTAGCTTATGTGTAGCACATGACAGATATATAGTGTAATCTTTTGGACTACACACCTGGATCTAGAGATATCTCAAAATTTACATTACTGTTGCAGGATTTTGGAATTTACATTACTGGTGCAATGATAGTACAGCACTAGGCGCCAGGCATTTGACTACTGTGCTGCTGGCGTCTTCACTCTCGAGGCTTTTCTTCTCACTGCGGCGCTTGATGGCAACCGACGATGTGAAACAGGCTGTCAAGATTGCGCTATCCGAGCTTGACGTACTCATTGACCTGATACCCAATACTGTTCCTATCATCGACTAGGCACACGATGTCCGACTCGCGGTCCTCATTGACATCGGACACTGCCTCACAAGCTGTAATCTCCAAGGAATGGCTGAAGCATGGCCTGGGCTAGGGTTTCCGATATTCCACGACGAAGCCAATGCGCAGGTTGGGAATGAATACAAGTAGATATGCATACATTGATAGAATGTGAACCTGTGAGGCAAGTCGCAAACGACTGATAAGTAACCACACAGAAGGGAATCCTCAGTCAGTAATGAGAAGACTTTATTGCATAATGTAAGTACCTGATAAGTAACCACACAGAGGGAACTATAGGTACTTGTAAGTGACGCATATAAACCATAGAGTGAATGGTACTTACTCCTCAGTCAGTAATGAGAAGACTGAGGA
>KN050307.1:0-12836 GCA_000743315.1 Lignosus rhinocerotis TM02
AAGAAGGATGGACATTGGGCAATGGCCACATTGACTGCCTCCGCGGATGTGCTAGATGCAATCCAGGCACAACTCAAAGCCATGGAGGAGTGGATTGCCGTGCTCACCCTCGACAAGGAAAAGGAGGGTTTTTGATTCAAGCCACACTAGATGCTGGGTGTGTAGGCTCGTTTACTGGTAGTTGTTATAACGTATTGGGATCATCACTTATTTATGAAATAGACCACAGCGGTCAACACTTCCATATCCCAGTATGACTCACTGGCAAGCAGTGACACAAAGACATCACCACCATGGTAGACTCAGGTGCAATGACAGTATTCCTGAATCAATGGTTCGTGAGAGAAAACAAGGTTACAATGCAGAAGCTGAAGAAGCCAATCCCATTGTACAACATTCAGAGTTCGGAGAACTGCAACAGCACAATTGGTGAAGTGGCCATGCTTGACATGACAATCGGAACACACCATGAGTCAGTAGTGTTCATTGTGACAGATATAGGAGAAGAGGATGCAATCATTGGCCTGGACTGGCTGCACGAACACAACCCAGACATTGACTGGGAACATGGTTTGCTGTGCCTGTTGCAGTGCCCTGAGAGCTGCCCCACCCACTGTGTAGTCTCCCCTAGGCAGACAGTACATATGATCTATGGATGGGGGGAAGGACGATCATATAGACATCTGCTTCATAACACGCTATCAATACCGTAGACCCCAACATCTGCTGAGTTTCAATTAGCTGAGCTTATACCTGCCACATACGACTGAGCTTCAATCCAGGAGAGGCAGCATCAACACTGAGTACTTACTGAGTACTGAATGCTGCTTGCACTCTACTACTATAACTCTCTCGCATTCCTATTGTCTGCCCTGCCTCATGCATCACATGCAGTGCTACTCTGTATGCTGGCAGGATCCTCACCTGCAGTATCCGCATTGACAACACAGGTTGACAGCCCAGCACTGACAAACTTTGACTCCTTTCATTGACATTCAGTATCAGTAACAATAAATCTATGCAAGGCAAGCTACTCATCATGTCCTCCTCTAATGACTTTGTTGGACACACCACTATCATCGTGGGATTCTTCCTGATGTGCTTTAAAGCTGGTTCCGGACACAGTGACAGGTTGCATGTGATTGCCTGCGTGCAGCGCTCATAATAACAGGAACATAGACTATAGAGGGGAACAAGTAGGCAGTGGAAAAGTGGCATGCACCTGTGCCAAGGTACACGTTGCACTTTGTGACAACACATCAGTGTATAGATATTGACATGTCGTCAGAGATGAAACTCTTGCTGACAAACTCAGATGTTGTGATCTACAGCTTGAGAGCTTTGATTGAAGCAGACTACCCACCATGATGCCTCAATGCCAGCAGGAGTGAAAGTGCATGATACAGGGGTTTGGCCTATGGTGCACTCCAACTCTCTCTGGGCTAGAAAAGCTAGAAAGGTGGGGCAAGTGTGCACCTCAGTGATGGTCAAGGAGGCAGAGGATGAACCAGTTGCAACACTGATACAGGATGGGACAGTCTGGAATGGCACAGAGCAGTCCCTCATTGATGCTTGGAAGGAAGGGCACACTCTCTATGATGCCCCTCAAATCTTTGTCTCTGCAAGTTATACGTACTCACAGCAGCTTGCAGAGCAGGAGTACAAGAAGGCGGAAACCCGTAGGGTTGATGAGCTGATACCACCAGTGTACAAGAACCACATGCGTGTATTTTTGGAAGAGGCTGCTGGACGCATGCCAGAGTTGTGGCCCTACAATCATGCCATTGAGTTGATTCCAGGTGCCCACTTCCACTCCAAGCTGTACCCCCTGTGGCCAAATGAGCAAGTCGAGTTGTACAAGTTCCTGAAGGAGAACCTGGCCAAGGGTTACATTCGTGAGTCCAAGTCACCGATGTCATTGCCCTTCTTTTTTGTCAAGTAGTGAGACAGCAGCCTACGTCCAGTGCAGGACTATTGCCATCTCAATGAAATCATGGTGAAAAATTGGTACCCATTGCCTGTGGTGGTGGATCTCATGGACCAACTGAAGAATGCGACCATATTCACAGCTCTGGATGTCTGATGGGGATACAACAACATCCGTATCAAGACCAGTGATAAGTGGAAGGCAGTCTTCACCACCAACCATGGTCTCTTTGAACCCACAGTCATGTTCTTTGGCCTTACAAACTCGCCTAGTACCTTCTCTGCATTCATGAACGACATCTTCAAGGACCTCATTGTTGAAGGAAAGACTATCTGGACAACATCCTCATCTTTAGTACAGATCTGCACGAGCATCATCAAGTTGTCCATGAGGTCTTGAAGTGGTTAGAGGACAATGGCCTGTTCCTCAAGCCAGAGAAGTGCCAGTTTGAACGAGAAGAGATTGAGTGGCTTGGGATGGTGTTCTTGTGTGGACGCGTGGGCATGGACCCTGTCAAGGTCAAAGGATTCATGGATTGGCCCACCCCTTGGAATGCGTCTGATGTTAGGAACTTCTGTGAATTTGTGAGCTTCTATTGACACTTCATCCGGCACTTCAGCCCCATCTGCAAGCCCCTAGACTGGCTGACGGGTAGTGTCCCATGGCAGTGGGGTGAAGAGGAGCAACAGGCCTTTGACAAGATCAAACATCAGTTTTGTTCCAGCCCAGTCCTCTCCATCTATGATCCGAACCACAAAACCCGAGTTGAAGTTGACACCTCTGGGTTTGCTACCAGTGCAGTTCTGTCTCAAGAGGGGGATGATGGTAAATGGCACCCCATTGCCTTTCACTCCAAGTCCATGTCCGATGCTGAGCACAACTACGGGATCTATGACAAGGACATGCTCGCAATCATCTGCATGTTGCAGGCCTGGTGTCAGTACCTCAAAGGCCTTCCATCGCAGTTTGAGATCCAGTCAGACCACAAGAATCTCGAATACTGGTGTACCACACAGAATCTCACAAGGCGACAGGCACAGTGAGCCCTCTACGTGTCAAGGTTCGACTTTGTCATCTTTCACAAGCCAGGCACATCGAATGGCAGAGCAGATGCACTGTCATGCCACTCAGATCATCAGCATGGTGACAATGAAGACAACCTGGCACAGGTTATGTTATGCCCTGAACAGTTCTGCAACCTGGCAAACCAATGAGGACACCTAGCAGTGGTGGTAGACAAGGGTCTGCTCAGACGTATCCAGGAGTGCTCAGAGAAGGAGCCGGAAGTGGTCACAGCCCTTGCTCAGTTGGACAGGCTTGCACCGGCCAAACTGTGCAATGACCTCACAGACTGGAATGTCAAACAAGGACTACTCCTTTACCGTGATACATCCCCAAGGACTGCCAACTGTCATGAACTGGTCCACCTTGTCCCCCCTCATTGTTCATTTCCACCACCAGTCCCAGCCCACTGGTCCTGTACTTATTAATTCATCTTCATCACAGTCCAAATGCTCATCTTTTACTTCATTTCATGTGCATCCCCCATCGTGTCTCGATTACATCTCCCCACCGCAATGCTGATGCTTCCCAGCGCTTTGGACCTGTTTGTCCCCGGCGCTTGTAGATATATATACTGTAGTGCTGGCAGCCTGGAGACTCAGTTTTGACCTCTTGTCTCCAGGTGGTTGCATACATGTCCTTGAGGTTGCATACATGTCCTTGAGGTTGCATACATGTCCTTGAGGTTGCATACATGTCCTTGAGGTTGCATACATGTCCTTGAGGTTGCATACATGTCCTTGAGGTTGCATACATGTCCTTGAGGTTGCATACATGTCCTTGAGGTTGCATACATGTCCTTGAGGTTGCATACATGTCCTTGAGGTTGCATACATGTCCTTGAGGTTGCATACATGTCCTTGAGGTTGCATACATGTCCTTGAGGTTGCATACATGTCCTTGAGGTTGCATACATGTCCTTGAGGTTGCATACATGTCCTTGAGGTTGCATACATGTCCTTGAGGTTGCATACATGTCCTCGAGGTTGTCATTGGGGGACATTGATGTGGTCGTTGTTGCAGCTACTTGCTGAGCTTGCATCTCCAGTGACTCGAACATTGTGATTGAGGTAGAAGCTCAATATGAGATATCACCGGAGGGGATGGCAATCTGGTACGCACGCATTTGGATGGATCCGCCATCCCTGTTCCTTTACCTACTGTGCACCTACTGTGCACCTCCTGTGTCTTGACTGCGTACTTACTGTACACTTACTGTGCATTACTGTGCATTAACTACGCATTTAGAACACAGCCACATTCCACAGTAGTCTAGAGATGTATATAAGGGAAGACACCTCTCGTTTCCCCAGCTTTTAGTCTCTTCGCGAATAACACTAGCTTCACAGCTTAACAGTTATACCTCGCTCTCACACTATCTAACTAGTGCCTCTCTTCGACAAGACAGGCTGGAAACTAGTTAGACGCTCACCACTTAACCACAAGCAAACAAGCTATGGGTTGAAGTTGCACGGAGAGTGTAACACCATCAACCTCGCCCCTGAAGTCCTCGGCCAGAATGAGAAACCAATCCACCTCCTCGGCGAGGTGCAGACCCTCTCAAGGTATCTCCCAGAGCCCCTCGACTACCTCGACCATGACGATAGGCTTGAAGCTGCAGGAGAACAGCCGTGTCCCTGTGACTTGTGGCTGTGTTTGCAGGAATCCATTGACCACCTGGATGTGCAAGTCTACACGTGTGTGCGCATGTGCAGAGTGTATCAAAGCGGGCATCTGCAGGACAGGGAGGAGGCAAAGGACATTGAGAAATATGATGTGGTTGCATGAGGGGAGTGGGTAGTGGGCAATGCTTGAAACAGGCTGAGGACCGGTGTGCCTTGCGTCCCAGCTATATGATAGATGCTCTTAGTACTGATAGTACTCCTGGTCACATTCTTACAGTGACAGCAAGTCCTGTATTCGACTCCCTTGAGGATTACAAGTTCAAATAGATGTAAGGATGTCGTTCATTGACATGGACTACCAGTGAGTCTAAGACACAGCAATGCCTCGAAGTCGAGACATGTACTGCATGTGACCCCACCTAGAACTCATTCCTGCAGGCCATACTTCCAACTCTGCAATACCCTCCCTATTCACTAAACCCAAATGAACACAACCCGCTCCTTCATACTCACACCCAAGAACTTTGAACGGAAGGTGTCTGAAGGCAGTGAATGGCAGCAGAAGTTCATGAAAGGTCCAGACTGCTCGAGCGTAGATTCTGCTCTACAGCTATGTGTGTTCAGTAGTGAAGAGCAATTACCAGTATATCTACAAACCCGATACCCTGTACACTGTGTACAGGATGAGTTCAGAAGCATTGGTACTCATGTTTTGGCCAGGAACCATTGCATTCTTTTGGCACTATACTAGATACTGTTACAACACTCCGGACACACCATTCCTTAACTGGAGTGGATGGAGAGCCTGAGAGTAATTTCTTTGCGCACGGTGGGGGTATTGTGCGAGGGCACAAGCCAATAAGTGCCAGCACCACCAACACGCAGACACAATTCATGTGATCCTGCTGAACGCATTTGGCTGAATCTGCAGCTGGGGATAGGTAGGGTACCAACAAACATGAGGCTGTGTGAGGGTTTGCAGGGTTCCAGGTAGGAAGATACACAATGACAAGCAAGTACCCATGAAGTCGGAAGTTACGGACATGACCGCAGAAGCTGCAAGCTCTTTTGGGAAGTTACGGACACGACCGCAGAAGCTGCAAGTTCTTTTGGATGCCGTTGTGCGAGCCACCACAGTAGGACACCTTCAGACAGATGATATCTGCAACTTAATACTTGCATGTCACTACATACTCTATGATCGAACATCCTTCCATACGTTACTTCTTATACTTCTACTTGTAGCTGCTACAGCAATACATAGTGTACACCGTATATCATTTCATTCTGACATACAGTCACTGCGAGCCCCTCGCGTGCAAGGTGGCGCCAGGGTGCTTGACCAGGTTCTCTATGGGTGCTACATGACCAAACTGGCCACAGGGTCCCAGTCCAAGGTCGATGGAATCCATTCGCTCAGGAGAGAGGCGTTTGAACCAATCGGCAGCGATGCCGGTGCAGCTGCTTAAGTAAGCCCCCCCCCCATGTCCCGACTCCCTAATATACCCGATTCCTGAAGAGTGGAATATGAATCGGAAGCTACACTTTACACAGGCAGAGATCCATGCAAGATCTACGAGTTGGCAAACAACAGATCTATGTAGAACGACCAAACTAAACTGAGTCACCAACGGTAGTAAGTATACGTACTACATAGTACAGGGTGTCAGGCGTCGGGCGTCAGGCCTCAGAGTCAAGATCTGCAAAGGACTCCGAGGCCTGCGCACTAATACAGAACGACACACGTACGTACGTACAGGTAAACATTACACGAGCGGACGGGACGACGCGTACGCAGTAGTACTAGTCTGTCCAAGCCCAAGTCTAAGTCTACAAATCCGAGTCTACGAACCCGAGTGTACGAACGCCAGTGGTCGTGCGTGTGGCTCGGACAAAAACAAAACAGACAAACAAACTATCTACAGATAAAAACACACATACATGAGTAGATCCGACCGGATGCACTTTTCGTCTCCCCGGACTGCCGTAGTAGCTGAGCGCGGAAGCCCCCGTCCAAACCCATCAACGTCTGCGCATTCACGCAGCTGACTCGGTCGGCGGCGGCGAGGGAGGCGGTGGAGGCGGCGTCGCACCCATAGGACTCGCACCCGTAGGACTCGCATGCGTCGGACGCCCCGGACTCCCCACACGCCCCGGACTCCCCAGACGCGGAGGCGACGGCGGCACCTGCGCCTGGATGCTCACGCTCAAACTGACCCTCCTCCTCCTCCCCTGCGCCGCCTCCGCCTCCGCTGCCACCTCCACCTCCGACGCCCTCCGATCTCCCGGCGCGTCCGTCGAGATCCTGACGACGCCGCCCACGTCCTGCTGCCGCTTGACCTCCTGCTGCTGCTGCTGCATGCCCAACCCCTCTCCCGCTCTCCCTTCCGCTCCCGCTTCCGCTTTCGCTTCCACGTCCGCATGTGCATCGGCATCGGTGAGCGTCCCTCGAGGGCGTTCGTGCGCCTTCTCCGGACACGACGACGACGACGGGGACCGCGACGGGGACGGGGACAAACCAGAGCCGGGGCCTTCCGCGTGCACCTTCTTCCCGATGACGCCCACGCCGCGCATCCCGAGCACGCAGACCACAAAGCTCGCCGCGGCGAGTGCGAAGCTGACCCACGCCGCGGCTCTGAAGCCCGCCATGAGCGCCTCCTTCTCCCACTCCGCTCCCCCATCTGCCCCTGCCCCTGCGCGGACGAGGGGATGGTCCGCGCGATAGCGCTGCGAGACGGCGTTCGCGACGGACGACGAGAGCGCGAGTGCGACGGACGTCCCGAGGCGGGTCGCGACGTTGAAGATGCCGCCCGCGAGGGCCTGGGAGTGCGCGTCGAAGGCGATGCTGATCTGGAGGTTGCCGACGGTGTAGGCGACGTCTGTCCAGGAGATGGTGAGCATGATGACGAGGGCGAACGTCCAGTAGGACGCGTGCACGTCGATCAGCGCGAAGAGCAGCGGCGCGGCCTGTGGCTCCGTGGATGCGTGTGCGTGTGCGTGTGCGTGTCGAGAAGCGCGCGGGGGGCAGAGAGGCAGAGAGGCAGAGCGCGCGCGAGAGAGAGAGAGACGGGGTGCGATTCGTCAGCAAACGAAAGTGAGGATGGGAAAGAGGGTGCGTACGATAGTGCCGAGGAGGCCGACGCCGATGAGGACGTCCCCGCGGACGATGGAGAGGAGCCAGCCGGCGACGACGTTGGCCACAAAGGCCATGATCGCGAACGGCAGCGTCTCGAGGGAGGTGTGCACGGGGTCATCGCCCCTGATCTGCTGATAGAACAGCGTGATGAAGTAGCTCAAGCAGTTGTAGCTCGCCCTGCCGCAGCGACACACGCGGGATCAGCAGGAAGAACAGGAAGAAGCGGGCAGCAGCAGAGGGGGGGGGGGGGGGGGGGGGTTGCAGACACTGACCAGGCGAGGAAGACGACGGCGACCATGGGGCTCATCTTGGTGCCGGGCTTGGTCCAGAGGCTGATGGGCATGATGACGGACTTGTCGCGCCGCTCGCGGAAGGCCTCCCACGCGACGAAGGCGCCGATGATGAGGAGCGAGACGACGAGGAGGGCGGGGACCCATGGCGTTTTCCACCCTTTGGGGACGACCGTCGACTCGCTGCGTGCGCATATGGTCAGCGATGTTGTGTGGGGATGGAAAGGGAAAGGACGGCGGTAGGACTCACGAGAGGACGAAGGTCAAGAGGCCGACGCCCACCACGCTGAGCACGGCGCCGCCCCAGTCGATGCCCTTTGTGTAGCGTGAGCGTGCGCGGTCCGGGGGGATGGTGAGTACGCCCAGGACGAAGAAGACAGCGGCGAGGGCGCCCTGTATGTAGAAGATGACACGCCAGAGCTTGGCGGACTGACAGAGGAAGCCGCCTGGTGATTGCACAATGCATGCGCAAGGGCGGGCAAGGGTGCGGAGAGATGAGCAGGGATGGAGAATGTTGTGAGAACTGCACTGACCACCGACGAGGCCGACGATGTAGCCAATGGCCTGGCCAGCGCCGAGAGCGGCAATCGCGCGGTTCTTGGTCGGGCCGGGCTCAAAGTGGTTCGAAAAGATGCCGATCCCTGACAAACGCGTGAGATTAGCGTCCGTATTCAATCCATACGAGTGAGCAGATACGGAACTCGATCCGATCCTCAAGCGTCCGTATTCAATCAATCCGAGTGAGCAGGTACGGAACTCGATCCGATCCTCCGTTCCTCGGCAACAGTCGACTGCAGCTGGGCAAGCCATCGCGCTCACTCACGAGTGCGTGCTCCTTCCAAGGCAGCTCGAGTGTCGAAAAGGGAAAGACCGGTATGAGTCATGACACAAGTCTCGCCTCACAGACGACAGCCAGGAAAACTATCGGGTGATGCCTCTGCGCCGCGCGAGAACGGGACGACACCGAGCGAACGTGTGGCAACGGGAACCGGGCACAAGCCAGAAAGGCAGCCTCAAAGCCTGCAACTGAAGGACTGACCTGTGGGGGTGTTGGCCGCCGCGCCGACGCCGGTAAGCGCCACAAAGACGATGAGCGAAACCTTGTTCGGCGCCACGCCAGTGGCGATGCTCCTGCAGATGAATGGATCAGTTCCAAGTTCAGCATCCTCCGATTCACTCCCTCGGATTCGGCTGAAGCAGATAAGGGGAAGGGGGGAGAGGTGAATAGTTTTTTTTACAGAGGGCGGAGAGTGGTTTCATGTACCTGCGCGCACATCCGTGCATAGCGGATCCGGACGACCATGCGTGCTCGGAGATCGCAGCGCAAGGGACGATGCCGCGGTGGGTAGGGCGGGGCGCAGCGGAGACAAAAAGGTTGACGAGCGGGCAAAAGAGAAGAAATACGGTAAAGGGCACGAGACTCGACGAGGGAGGAGAGGAGAAGAGAAGAGAAGAGAAGGGGGGAAGCACGGACCATACGGTGAAGAACCCAGTCCCAAACAGGAACATCCTCTTACTCCCCACGACGTCCGCGACGCGCCCAAAGAGCAAGAGCAGGCTCCCGTACGACAGCCTGCGCAACGGTCAGAGCGTCGCACAGTCAGAACGAGCTGAGCGGGAGGGTATCAAGCTGACGCACGCGTAGACGTTCAGCGGCCACTGCAGCTCCGACTCCGTCAAGTGCAGCTCCTTGCCCAGGGTCGGGAGCGCGATGATGAGTGCGCCGTTGACGAAGATCTGCAGGGGGCAAAAGCGAACAGGTTTCAACGTTCCACGTTCAATGTCAACAGTCACCAGTACTGAAAAAAACCCTGGATCGACAGACGCGGGGCGCATGGGCGGAGAGGAAGGAGAGGACGCGTTTCTGACGTCCCGCGAACGTCGCGGTCGACGCAGAGTAGAGAGGACGAGGTGCGAGGTGCTTACGACGTACGTTGAGGATCGTGACCCCGCAGACGGAGAGGACGAAGAGCGTCTCGTGCAGGACCGACGACTTCGCCTTCGCCTTCATCTCCATCCCCGCTCGATCCATGGACCCGGCGCGGGATAGGGGTCCCATGCAAACGGCTGGAAGGGCTGGACGGGAGAAGCGATGAGGGAAAGGGAAGAGGCCTAGGGAAAGGGGAAGGGGAAGGGGAAGGGGAGAAGAGGCGCACGAACTCTGTCAGGGGAGGTATGTATGTGAGTTGATGAAGTGAAGACGATCTGTGACTCAGTCTCAGATCTCAGGTCCAGGTGCGAGGTGCGAGGTGCGAGGTGCAAGCTCAAGGTACAGTCAGTGCGCACGCGCGAGGACGGAGACGGGGATGGGGACGGGCGCGCGCACGCACGCACGCACGTATGTATTGTATCGGTATTGTATCGGTATCGTATCGGTATCGTATCGTATCGTATGTCTTGCGCGCACGTTGACGTCTGCGTCTGTGTATATACATACAGTATACGTTTATGTATGTACGAGACAGTATTACTATAAGAACGCCCGGCGCGCGAGCAGTCATACGTACGAACCGGAGATTACTCCCTCCACGCTCGATCGGGATCCAGATATATATGTCCGTTGGCCAGGAAGAGCAACTTGCACTTGGACGCAGACGCGGACTCGGACCTACTCGGACTCGGACACGGACACGGACTCGGACACGGAAGCAGTATGGATGATCAGATCCGCATACCTATCTGGATAATCGAAACACTCACTAGCGCGAGTGCGAGTGCGAGTGCGAGTGACGAAGCCAGCTGCGTCCGGGACCCACCCACTGTTTCCGACTGACTAGTACTGTCTGTCCATTGGCATGCATCATGTCCAGCCTCGCGGCATGGAGGCCTCGAGGCCGTGTACCCCCACTTCAACGCTGCACCGCGTCTTTGTATACGTAGCAGTCCCTCTGCACCTCGACCGTCAACGTTCACGCAGGAGGGCTGGACGTTCTCAGCGTGGACGCGCGCGCGCGCACGCGGACGCGGACGTTGAGCGAGGTTCTCGGCGGAGGGAAGAACGTCACACTCTCTGGCGCTTGCGCTTGCCGCAGCGTGACACGAGTACTATGTAGTACTAGCACTGGCACATCCGAGTCATAGTACATACATCACGCATCGAATGCGAAGAGATCGTTCAGGAGGAGCTGTATGAGTATCGGGGCGAGTATCAGCCTCAGCCGCAGCTCCTCAGCCTCAGCCTCGACAGCGCAGGCTTCGAAGCTTCCCAGATGTGTGGCACAGCTGTGGCAGTATATACTATATCAGCGTATCAGGATCGACAGATTACATAAGTACTTATCGTATGTGTATCATGTATCAGGCATGTATCAGGCATCTATATCCGGTATCTATTCAGGTGATCATCGTGGGAGCTCCGTCGTCGCCGAACTCACCATATGGCATACATACAGTAACATTATAGAAATGCACGATACACAGCACGCGGGACGCAGGACGCAGGACGCAGCTGTGCGGTGGCTGCATGGGCATTGATATTGGGAGGGGACAAGGAAACAGGTCACACGGTACACGGTACACAGCTGCAAGTGACCTGTAGTAACAGTCCGTACGCGTACTTACTTGCAATCGCTTCCAAGTACTGCCACCGCCGGTCGAATCCCGACCCTGCAAAGCTCCGCGCATAAGTGACCGGTGCAGTGATATGTTCATCTCGAGCCGGCATGCGGTGTTTCGGAGGAAGAAACGTTCTCGAACACCCCCCACCCCCATTCCTTCCCATATCGTGACATTGCCCAGTACTTGAAGGAGTAATACTTGCCAGTGAGTGATTGAGTGCGGGCGGATGCGGTGAGCATTGGCGCTGGTGCATGATAATCATATGGATACATGAAGCTGAAGCCTGAAGCTGTGCGCAGCTGGGAGGAGCATAGCATGTAGTGTAACTTCGTGCGTATCATCTGATCATCTAGTCACGAAACTAAACAGCGCGAGTGAGACATATATATGCCACTCGATATCACGAACCACGCGAACTCACGAACTCACGAACTCACGAACTCACGAACTCACGAACTCACGAACTCACGAACTCACGAACTCACGAACTCACGAACTCACGAACTCACGAACTCACGAACTC
This sequence comes from Lignosus rhinocerotis TM02, assembly GCA_000743315.1. Lineage (NCBI taxonomy): Eukaryota > Fungi > Basidiomycota > Agaricomycetes > Polyporales > Polyporaceae > Lignosus > Lignosus rhinocerus. The sequence goes on from KN050307.1 coordinate 12,122, forward strand.
ACGAACTCACGAACTCACGAACTCACGAACTCACGAACTCACGAACTCACGAACTCACGAACTCACGAACTCACGAACTCACGAACTCACGAACTCACGAGGAGGAGGTTCATACATATATAACAACGCACATAAGTGATGTCGGCAAATTCAATCCGTGCACCCATGCGCACCCGCACAATGCGGCTATAGGTTGAAGCTGGCCTGTACAGGATCGCTCTTCGCACATGTGGGCCCAAGAACACTACCAGGACGGACGGACTGACTGACTGACTGACTGACTGACTGACTGGACTAGAACAACTCACAGCCCCCACCAAAAACAAGTATAAAAATAAAAACATAAAATAAGCCAGTCTACTGGCAAGCCTCCAGAAACTGCGATTGCGCAAGCCCAGCCTCAAAATCCAATGCTCGCTCACCGCGTCAGATGTGATAGTAACTGGGCACTGCCAGACAACTGCCCGTCCGTCCGTACGCAGCTGCAGCTGCTGTCCCCAGTACGCAGTACGCGGTGCGCGGTGCGCCGGAGGAGCTACGCGTGCGGCGGTCGCAGGTGTTCTGCCTTCTGCGCATCGACTGCGCTCGTGTGGGGAGGGGGAGGAATACGGCATGGACATGGACATGGACATGTCCATGTCGCGGCATGATATCCAATATCCAATATCCGATATCCGATATCCGTCATCTCGCACCTCACCTTATGGTCATTGTC
>AXZM01001294.1:0-13065 GCA_000743315.1 Lignosus rhinocerotis TM02
CTCCGGCTCCGGCTCCGGCTCTGTGCTTGCCTTCGTACGAGAAGACCTGCTCTTCATAGCAAGTTTCGACTCCTTGGGCTCCGAAGACTTGTGCGACGATGCAGGACCAGACTTAACATACCCAGGCGGAGGCTGCGTCATTGGCGGAGGAACCTTGAGCTGGTTCTTTGAAAGCAACGCGCCCAGCGACTGGTATGAAGTGGTTATAGCAGTGGTTGCTGTTGGACCATTCGCCGTCGGCGTCAGATACTCCGTATGCGTCCTCGGCAAAATTAGACCATGTTGCATAGGAGCGTGGGATTTACCCTTGCTCTGCTCCTGCGCCTTCGCTTGCGCAAGCTTCGCCAACTTCGACAATTGTCGTGGCTGAGGCTGCGGTGACGGGGAGGTAACAGACTGTGTACGAGGTGGACTAGACGGAGGCGAACGGGATGCGATGGGTGGGGAACGAGGCGCAGTAGGCGGTGAACGAGGAACTATAGGAGGGGAACGAGGAACAGCGGGCGGGGAGCGAGGCGCAGTCGAGGGTGCAGAACCAGCATTCGGAAAGACAGTCGGCGGTAGCAAGATTGGGGACGGCGACGTTTGAGTGCGGCTTTCTGACGGAGACCTAGTGCCAAGCAGCGGAGGCGACTTTGGAGGTGGGGTGGGCGGCATGGTGGACGGCGAGATGGAAGGTTCGAGCTCGAGTTCGGGTGCCTGACGGTCTATCACCTCCAGGGCAAGTGCGCTCTGGAGGGCCTGCTGCACATGCCGCGATAAAGAAGAAGGTCTAGTCGATACAGTGCTCGATGGCGGTCGAGGAGGTGGTAAAAGCGAGACGAACGAGGCAGCTGCTGGTCGCAACGCGGGATATGTCATGGCGGTGGCCACTTCGGTTTCTGTGACGGACGATCGCGAGCTGACGCTGCTGACACTCGACTTCGACTTCGCGCTGGATCTCGAGCTCGCCAACGCTGAGAGTTTGGACTTCTTCTCGGTCTTACTAGCCATTTCACTCTTCGCATCCTCCCCGACCTTCATGGACTTCTTGGTCAGGAGGGAGGCCTGAGATTGTCCGTGAGGAAGTGGAAGGCTTGACTTTGACTTGTAGTCAGGTATGTCCGGCATGTTGTCCATGTCTATAGGGGGCAACTCGATCACGGTGGGAGGGCGCGAACTATCCGTAGTGTCAGACGGAGAGGAATAGTTAATCTGAGGAGGACCGGTTGGCGAGCCTAGTCCGTCAAGTGACAGACGCCGAAGTGCAGAAGACGACGGAGATGGAGGAATTTCGTTTGGGTCTATCGGTAGCGGTGGCCGTTCTGCTCATCACGGTCGGCGCGAGCTTCCGGGTACATGAAAAAGAGCGACCTCACCTATGACCTGACCGTAATCAGTCGTTCCCGAGGAGAGAAGGGTTGTATGGGAGCCTCCAGGATGGCCATAGATGAATGGAGCCGGTACCCAATCCCTGCTATCTTCGCTGCGTTCCGTCATCTCCGTGATTGTAAACAGACTTCCAGGCCTCGTCGATGCCCTAATCGTTTCTTGCTCCGAAGACGAAACATAGTCACTTTGCGTCAAGCGCACAAATGGAACATTGTGCCGCCCAGAGGCGCCGTCGGACGGCGGAGACCAGTCGGCGTAGTCTTCTGGGGGTGGCACTGGCGGCATGGGAAGCGGCTTTCCGTCGGCGTCGAAGTGCGTCCACATTTCTAGGAGAGCCGCCTTGGTCAGCGTACTGGCAGAAGACGGTCTCCAGGAAGGACAGGACGTGCACCTTCTCGCTGCCGCATATGCTCCAGTAGCAAGGGTACCCAGTCCAAAAATCGCAGAAGAGGAATGAAGCAAAGGGGAGGGGGCAGGAAAGAAAAGATTGGGTTCAAGAAGCTCACCTTTCCGTTCTTGGGCCACGAACCTTCGTCCTTGCTGTTCTATGGGTGTGTTATTGACTAATCAGTGGACCGCATTGAATAGAAACAGACCTAACAGATACGTCGCAGCTCGCTCAACATCGAAGTAGTAATGGTATAAGGCATCCTTGATCTCCGCATCAGATAGTTGTGAGTGTTGTTCGTCTCCCAGCATCCTTCGAATATGTTCCAAGCCGTTCATCATATGTTCTGCGGCATATTGAGCTGATATATATAGAAACTGAAACCACTGCGCACCATAATCCTCAGGGTTGAGATCCTCATAACCTCCGTCGGATACCGCATCCTCCTCCATTTCCTCTACAAGAGCACAGCTGTGGAAGATGTCCCCTTACGAGTACCAGGCAAGGACATACCATTGACATCAATATTGCGTACAAATCTATGTCGAGACATGGTGGTATGGGTACAAGACGATAGAGTACAGGTACGTGCAAGTGATGGACGAGCCTTGCCAAGGAGGATCGAGATGAGGTCAACCGTGATCTACACGACGTGACGTAACGCGGTCCGTGACCCAAATATTGGCTCCTGTTGCCGCGTCAACACATTCTCTCGTCTTGACCGTGATAGTCACACTATCCTTCTCTTCACCATGTTCTCTCTATCTGCTCGCGCTGCTCTCCGCGTGCCTGCGCGCGTAGGTTATCGTGTAGGATTATGACTTTAGCACGCATGCTTATGCCAGCTTCACAGGCATTCTCCACGACTTCCTCGCGTGCCGCCGATATGGCGAAGCTCAGCCTCATTGGCCGTCTTGGGAAGGATCCTGAGGTGCGGTACACCAAGACGAACAAGGAATATGTCTCGTGTGTTATCGCATTTACTTGCGCACATTGTTAGTCATCTGACTCCTCGTGTTTATAGGTATACCATCGCGACCGAGAACAGCAGTATCGGACTGCCTGAGGGTGCTCAACCGACGACGACGTGGCATCATATCTTTTCATTCAGTCCCAGCTCGAACAACTACCTCCGTACCCTGAGACGCGGTTCACTGGTGTATGCTGAGGCCAACTTTGAGCTGCGCCAGCCCGACCCAAACGCGGAACCTGACTCGCCTGAGGGTCAAAAGCAGATTTTCCTCAAACACGGTACGGTGTTACATCATACTCCATATCATGTAGCCGCAGACTTACATTACTACAGAGACCATCCGGGTGCTCCGCCACGCGCCGAAGCGCGAGGACGCTGAGAATGATGTTGAGTGATCACCGTCCACCTATCGCAATACCTCCTCCACCTACGTCTCTATTCACTGTCTGTGTATGATACTCTCCCCTCTCAGCTAATCTCTATACTCCGACTCGTTGTAGTCATCATGCTCATGCTCATGGTGGTCGCGTATACTTCGTGACGCAGGTTCGCGGACCCACTCCTGAGCCAGAGAGGAACTTGAGTAAGTTGCCCCATATACAGGAGAATTGGGCGGTCTACTGCGTACTGTGCTTGGGGGGCGACCAGAAATGGTTGAATGGCCTGTGCGGCCTGTGTGTTGCATCGACATGATAGTGGGGACGCTTGTGCCCATGGTCGTACCCATACTGGTGGTGCCCATGCTCGTCATCATACTTGATGACAGTGGTGCAGGGGTCTCTCGTTCCTTTTTCTTCAAGTAGTCGCGAACTGCTGTTACCACCAGCTTGTCAAAAGCTTAGCAACGGTATATCTAGCAAAGAGCAGAGTTTTATAGGTGCTCACGTTGTGATCATCTTTACTAGACCCAGAATAGCAACCCACGACAGCTATGGGACAGCATGGTGCGTTCTTGTGAGAGACAACACATGGCTTCAGCTGCCAAACCCCCGACATCAACCTGAGCCGAACCCCACCTCGAGCCATATTGGAAACGCTGCAGTACAACATGTTGAGACACAAACATTGGCACGACGTGACGCGGATACTGACCCCCGCCACTGATCTTATAGTCTGTTTGGATGCCGAGTTGCTTTTGAGTTTTGCCCATCGCGTTCATGCCTTTCTCGACGTAGTAGCTGGAGTGTCCCGTCCGTCGTACGACAGCGATTATTCCCTTACGCCGGCAAGCACCAGCGCACAGTCAATTTGTCCGTTCTCTATTGTCACGGCCGGTAGTCTCAGAACACATACCTCTAGACATGCCCAGCTGTCCAAACTGACGTCTCCAGGGCTGGCGCCGTCCATACCACCGAGGTTCCCAACCGTGCACGAGAAAAGGTTATGCCCAGCGATCGTTTGTATTGAGATGACCATCCCACGCACTTGTGCGTGGCGGGAAGAGGAGCGGAAGCGTTTGCGCAGGGAGAGGCCGAGCATGACGGCAGCGTCGGCGTCGAAGGAGGGGAACCGGTACAGAGCCTCTTCGTTGAGAGCCTGGGTAGCGAGCTCAGCCTCGCTGAGAGGCATGGGCGCGTTGAAGCTGTTGAACATGGGGGAGGGTCGGCTTTGGGTAAGTCGTTCAAGAGCGTCAGCGTTGGGGTCGTGCGGGCCGGTCGTTAGTGCTCAACGACGCATAGGGAGTGTTATGTGGTGTCAAGTAGGATGCAAGAGCGATGGCTCGAGAAGCACAAGGATAACCTGCTCAGCCACGAGAGAAAGGCATGAGGAACAGCAGTCCGCAGGTTCAGAAAGAGAGGCGGACACGAGGAGATCTGCGCGAAACGAGTGCGGGACACATGCATGCGCGGGTTCCTGACATGACTTGCGTTCACGGCTGTTGTCCAACAAACACTTTCGTCAAGAGCTAAACAGGCGTTCTTTAGCAGACATGTTAGATCTAGAGAGTTGGCAATATTTGTGTGTATGAAGTCGATAGAGATCTCCCAACAAGCTTGCCAAAAGCTCAATAACTTGTACGTCGGCTCGATGGCCCCTTTTGGGAAGGGTGCGGCCACGTGCAAGTGATATTTAAAGTTGGGCTGTCTCGACAGTTCAAGCACATCCGAGTCTTTCGCTGTGTTCTTTCGCTGTGCTCCGGTCCCTCTGAGTCTCTCCCTTCGGGGTCTCACCGTCTTTGTCTTAGGAGGTGTGCTTCTACTGCGTGCTCTACCATCATTTCGATCCACATCTGACTTGTTGTAGGTGCACACGGTCGTCACACCCAGTGTCGTCATCATGGACGCGTTCTTCCAGCCCATTGCGGACGCGACAGGCGGGTCCATAGACCAGATCAAAGTACGCAGTAGCTGCACACTCGCAGACGCGCCTCTTCTCATGTCATCTTGTCCCAGCTCATATCTTGTCTATTATTCTCCTATCCGCTGGGCAGCCTTTACATCCGTATACCTGTCTCACATCCTGAACTCAAGCACATATTCAGCATCATTGTTTCCTTTTTCTACCTCGTCCCAGTCTTATGGCTATGGGGAGGGGCCCTCCAACTGCTAGGCAGCGTGGTTGCAACATACTACATCGCGCAGAGAATACAGACACGTAATATGCCATGGCTCGTCTTCCTGTGAGTCCTGACCTCTGCCATGACCTGTTCTGTATGCTTATGCCGTCTGACGGTGACCAGCTTCACTATGGCGCACCTCACAATAAGGTGAGTGTATGCTGCTGGGCCGTCATACGTCGACTCATAATTACAAAGCCATATCATCCGGACGTTGGACGAATCAGGCTATGAGACGATTGAGATCTCAGGGCCTCAGATGGTTCTGACTATGAAGTTGACTACTTTTGCATGGAACGTTTGGGATGGTAGGAGACCGGCGGAGGCGAGTATGCCGGCTCTCAGAACTTCTCTTGTCTGACTCTTCTTGTAGGATCTGGACAAGTGGCAAACTGCGCAGCGTGTCACGGACTTCCCATCGCTCCTTGAATTTCTAGGATATGCGTAAGATGTTCTGGCTCATGCCATAAAACTATCCATCCTTAACGGTTGATTTAGTTTCTATTTCCCGGGAGTCCTCGTTGGCCCGTATCTCACATACAATGAATACCAAGCACTCGTCAGCGGATCCCTATACAAGGCCGCGGAGAAGCGGGAAGAGGATGCTGTGAACGAGACGAATCATCTATCCAAGCGTCTTGTTCCACACGGCCGCAAACGGGTCGCGTTCAAGAAGATGTTCACTGGCCTTGTCTTCCTCGCGCTCTTCGTGCTGTTCTACCCCGAGTTTAACTTCTCTCTGACCATCGAGGACGAGTTTGAACGCAGGCGTTTGCTATCTCGGTAGGTTCATATTTCCTCTCCAAGTGGACTGTATATGAAGGCAGGTTCCCTGTAGCATCATCTTCCTGCAAATCTGTGGATTCTTCGAGCGCACCAAGTATTACGCGATCTGGACTCTAACAGAGGTTTGTGCCAACTGTCGTCACTCTTGCTATGTTGCTCAACGTTCGTCCAGGGAGCTTCGATCCAAACGGGTCTAGGCTTCACTGGATACAATGAGTCCGGTGGAACCAAGTGGGAAGGTGCAGCGAACGTGGACGTCTGGAACATCGAATTTTCAGAAAACACTAAAGTTCTCCTGGACTCCTGGAACATGAAAACGAACGTATGGCTGCGAGAGTGCGTCTACAAGCGTGTCACGCCCAAGGGCAAGAAGCCTGGCTTCTGGAGCAGCCTTGCAACATTTGCGACGAGCGCTTTCTGGGTAGGTTCCACATTGTCATGGCTTTCTTGATAATAATGGCTAATGTCTCATATGATGTAGCACGGTATTGCTCCAGGATACTATCTCTCATTCTTCTTCTTCGCCTTCGTCCAAACGAGCGCTCGTCTCGCACGGACGTACATCCGCCCGCTCGTCCTACCCGCGAGTTACGTCCCCGCGCGGGGAGCCCCACCCCCACCCCAGACGACCAAGAAGCAGGCGTACGACTACCTCGGCGTGCTCGTCACTGTGCTTATCACCAATTACGGCGCGCTTCCGTTCATGCTGCTCACGATCGACGACTCTTTCGTCGCGTGGAACAACGTCGTCTGGTACGGGCACTTCATCATCGGCTGCGCGCTCGTTTTCTTCTACTGTGGAGGGATGGTTCTCTTGCATCAGGTGCAGGCCGTGCGCGTCAAGCAGGCGGGACACCAGATGGAGAGAGACGAGATCAACAGGGCGGTCAAGTCGGGCGCGAGCACCCCAGCGAGAGTGCCAACTCTGCCGCCGTTGGACGAGGCGGCTCAGGAGCTGGAGCAGGAGTTGTTGCATACCAAGAGGAAGTGAGGGGGTTAGATCTGGGCGGTGCTAGATCCCGGGGACGAGGGAGTTCACCCATCGAGCATGGCTGGTTATGTGGAACACGCCTTGATTTGCTGCACATAATTGGAAGTACAATACTAGATATGTCGGTGCATATTCGCTTCTGCTTCATGATCCCTGCAATGTTCTGCACGATATTTTTCATACACCTACCGTGATCTAAGGGCCATTTCATTGGCCATGGTTGAATCTAAGATCCGGAAATGGCATGGGCGCGGACGCGTACGCGCTCAGCTGATTCGTGCGAGTGGGGAGTATCTTCCTCGTCCAAGGTCCTGCCTGACATACACCTCATCTAACTTTTGCGCGACGCTCTGGCACCTCTGTTCTTCCCTTCAACTCATCTGAAGACACAGCGACTGACATGCTCCTAGCCACCCGGACGATCCGACTCGCCCATAGGTCTGCAGTGGGGGGGAGCAGAAGAAGGTCCTACCACCCATCTGTACTGCCCTCGCTCATCTCAACCGCGTCTCCCGAATTCAAGGCCAAGTCAGAGGCCATGGATAGCCTTGTGGCGGACCTGGAGACGAAGTTGGCTGCTGTCAGGCAAGGAGGAGGGCCGAAGGCGGCTGAGCGGATGAGGAGCAAGGGGAAGAAGCTACCCCGAGAGAGGTGAGGTGCACTCTCCCCTTTTCGGACCGCAATATATCTCAACACGTCGCCATAGGCTTGCTCTGCTGCTCGACCCCCACACGCCTTTCCTAGAGCTATCCGCCCTCGCAGCGCACGAAGTGTACGGCGAGTCGGTTCCTGCTGCTGGTATCATCACCGGCATTGGCCGCATATCTGGACGCGAGTGCGTGGTCGTGGTCAACGATGCGACTGTCAAGGGCGGTTCGTATTACCCGCTGACTGTGGGTGATACTCTGCTGCCTCCTTCGGTCTGATGTGAATCGCTCTCACCCAGGTTAAGAAACACATCCGTGCGCAAGAGATCGCTCGTGAGCATGGTCTACCCTGTGTCTATGTTGGTATGTTGCTGTGCTCTATGAATGTTCGCGTTATCCGCGTACTTACATCTTGGAGGGCAGTTGAGTCTGGAGGTGCAGCATTGCCACATCAGGCTAATGTACTATCACCCATCCGTCCGGAATGTTGCGCGGACTGACGCAGTATACAGGTATTCCCAGATAAGGAGCACTTTGGACGGATATTCTACAACATGTCGCAGATGTCTGCCCTCGGTATACCCCAAATAGCCATCGTGCATGGAATCTCAGTGGCAGGTACGCCCGTCTCAGCCTATGTCACTGGGACTGCTTCATGACACGCATACGTGCAGGTGGTGCATATGTCCCAGCGATGGCAGACGAGAACATCATCGTCAAGGAACAGGGACGTATTTTTCTGGCCGGCCCTCCGCTCGTGAAAGCAGCAACAGGAGAGGAGGTGGACGAAGAGACTCTCGGAGGCGGTCTGATGCACTCCTCAGAGAGCGGCGTGACAGACCACCTTGCCAGGGACGACGAACATGCTATTGCCATTGCAAGGGGCATTGTGGGCGACCTTGGAAAGGCGGGCTCGCGAGATGTTGCTGTGCGTCCCCCCGCTTCTGTACCCCCTCGACGATATCCAGACCCTTCTCTAGCCTCCCGCAGTGGCAGAAAACCCATTGTACCCCGCCCACGAATTACATGGGATTGTTGGGACTGACTTGCGCCAGGCGTTCGACATGCGGGATGTCATTGCCCGGATAGTCGACGGGAGTCGGTTCCGTGAATTTAAGAAAGAATACGGAACGACCATTGTCACCGTGAGCAATTTTTCTAGCCTATCTACTGTCATTCCGTTGATCCACCTCCTTGAAAGGGTTTTGCACACATCCACGGCTACCCAGTTGGCGTCGTGGCAAACAACGGCATCCTGTTCTCGCAATCAGCGTTGAAAGCATCGCATTTCATCGAGCTTTGTTCCCAACGCCAGATCCCGCTACTCTTCCTTGTGAACGTCACAGGATACATGGTCGGCTCAAAGGCAGAGAAGGGTGGCATCGCGAAGGACGGCGCGAAGATGGTCCGCGCGGTTGCTTGCGCTGACGTGCCCAAACTCACCGTGGTTGTGGGCGGAAGCTACGGTGCTGGAAACTATGGTATGCGTTATGTTTCATGAGATTGCAATCCCCTCACAGGTCTACAGGGATGTGCGGCCGCGCATACTCTCCAAGGTTTCTATGGATGTGGCCGGTGCGTAAACGTAGCCGCCCCTTGGAAGAAGTTGGCTAATCGACTGGCTTTCAGAATGCAAAGGTGTCCGTAATGGGCCCAGGGCAACTCTCACAGGTCATGGCCACCGTGTCGAAGTACGAACAGGATCACTGTCATCTTCACTTTCGCGTCCACTAACTTGCATCGTTCACTTCACAGGGATCCAACAAAACACAGCTCCCTCAAGGACGAGATCGAGCATCAATCCACCTCGTATTATGCCTCCGCGCGTCTCTGGGACGACGGTATCATCAAGCCCGTCGACACGAGAGATACCGTTGGTTTGGCGTTGGCACTTGCTGCGCGGGAATGGAATCGGACTGGTGCATCAGGTCGAAGGTCGTCCACAACATGGGACGGCGACGCCAAGGGCTTCGGTGTGTTCAGGATGTAACTCGACGAAGTACCTGCGTCATCTAGTGGCGTAGGACAATGATACGGATGCTGTACTGTATACTACTCCATTTTACGATTAAGTACAACAGATATCTATTCTTCTTGAATGCTTCTACAGCTGGATTCTCATACTTAAGGGTGACCTATATTGTGTAGCGACAATCATGTACGCCTCTTTTTGCGTCCGGAGATGTCGTCCTCGACATCCATGCGATCGATGTCGTTCACGCGTTTTGTCTTGCCAGGCGATGATACCGGTTCTGGGTCCATCGCGGTCCAGACATGGAGTTTTGAGTCTTCACCTCCGGTGAGAAGAACGTTGTTCTGTACGCCGTCAGTTGTCAATAGTTGGCCACCGAACACACTCAATCGTACGCACCCCTTCATCCCATAAAGCAGCACGCACCACACCAACATGACCGGCAGACCAAGTATGCTGCAACAGCCATGGTGTAGTAGCGTCGGAGAATGTGGGCTTAGTGATTAAAGCGACATCTCCCCTACGAGCAGGATAGATATACAGGGTTAGTGGCACACTCCATATCTACAGGGATAGCTCAAACAGGGTCTAAGGAGACGCACTCATTAGAACCAACAAACACGCAGAGATCGTTGTCTGACTCCCCAAAGGGATGCGAGGAGGTGTGGCAGCCGATCACGTAGTCCGTCACCCATGTGAGATCTTGTCTATGCACGGAGGGCTGACGGATATCGAGGTCTTGTACACGATCGAGCTGAGTATAAGCGCTCTTCAACACCTTGCGATTCGCTATACTTCATGACTGCGCCCACCTCATTGGTCCACGCGCTGAACGTCTCCATATCGCTCGAGGCCCAGACACCTGCTCGGCCGGAGTGGTCATGTAACCATCCGGCTTGGGCAATGCTGCATCCCCAGTTGGCGACGTGCATGCCAGCCTCATCCTCATCAGCCTCAGCCGCGTTTGAGGTACACAGGAGTCCATCAGAAGAGACGGACAAGAGGACGTTCCCACTGCGGTAGAAATGCAATGCCGTTATGTCGTCCGAATGGGTAGACGAGTGCACGCGGAGGGGCGCAGTTGGACTGCGGGGATCCCTGAAAGGAGAGATAATGAACACAACAGCTGATCGACAAAACGGGCCAAGCACGGGTATGACGTGCTGAGTGCGCTCTCACTCAACTTACCAGTACAGGATAGACGCGTCCTCGCCCTGGAATTCTGTACCAGCGGCAATGGTCAGACCATCAGCCGAAACGTCGCAAGAAAGCAGTCCGCGCGAGCGGCCAGCGGTTGATGCAGTCACTGTTGAGGATCGGAGCGCGTTGGGGGAGGAAAGCAAAAGAGCAAAGAAGCATTGGTATTGGCAATACATGTATCATATTCTTCATTGAGTCGTAGGTACATCGGACGTCAAAGATGCGAGACGAGGCTCACAGCAGAGTGCGGCGGACCCGGCACGCTCGTCCCAGACGCGGACGGTGCCGTCCTTGCCTGATGAAAGAAGGGTATGGCTGACAGCGTTGGCAACATACGGAACAGATCTGAGTGTTGTGATGGAGGATGCATGTTCTGGGAGCGTCTGGACATTGCGAAACCGTTCCTTGTCGAAGAGATGGATGGCGTTTGAGGGGGCTGACGCCGCAGCCGCATAAAAGGAGGGCAACGACGCGATGGAGAGAACATAAGCCTCGTCGGGAAGGTTGGCGGACCTGACTGGAGAGGAGGAAGCTCCGAAGTGAGGACCATCGATGAGAGACATGACAGTGGCAGAGTCTACTAGAGAACAGATAGTCTTGGCCGGCGAAGCGCACAGCTGAAATATTCGTGATCGGTTGCCACATTGGGCTCACGACGCTGACTAAGCAGGTCAACGACGAGAGGATGCAGGCTGAGACAACACGGTAGATCCTGTTCTGGCCTTGTATCCTTCTTTCCTCCCCTCATCCTCGTCCTCGCTGTCCCCGTCGTCGTCGCCTTAGCTGTCTACGGCGTCGCAGACCCTGTCGTGCATTGCTTTGTCTCGCAACTTACTCTCGTTCAACTCACGCTCATTTCCGCCCCTCAATCGCTCCTAGAAGACCGATCGCCCCCGGCTCTAGAGCTCCTTTCGCATCTCCGCAAAATCTCCTAGCATAGAGTTCCCACCTTCGCATCCTTTGCTTGTGTATCCTTTATACTCAATTCACGAACATGCGTCGCGCTCGTGAGTTTCTTGTCACTCTCCTCTCATGTCCTCCCGCAGGAAGTCGAGAGCTCATCCCTCCTACCTTGCTGTTCATGATGACTTTTACGGTATAGCCCCTCGCCTCAACCGTCTACCTCAGAGGCTAGACTACACTCTCATCCCTGCCCCGTTGGGTGAGTATGAATGAGTTTCTCCGTACCAATGACACTGACAAATGATGTCGTAGACCTGACTCTTCCCCTTGTTGACGAGAAGGCCGACCTCCCTGCTATCATCGTTACGCCGTCGTCCCCGGTCTTCGAGAGCGAGTTTTTTATCGCATTCCTTGCACCTCCGCCGAGTCCTACTTTCGCTCAGCGGGTATCCGCGCTGGTCCCGCCATTCCGATCATACCTGCCGTCTCAGATTCAACTCCCTCTTTCACCATTCAAGGATTCTTTTGATGACCGCAATGCCTTTTCTTTGAGAGGCCGGATCCGCACGATTTTCCTTCTGTTCGTGCTGTTCTTCATCATGGCTTCCCACGTCGTCTTGCACCGTGTTGCGACGCTTCACCCCCATCTGGAATTTGGCGTCGTCCCTGACAACGACATTGACTACTCCTCCCTGTCGCGTGCCGTTGACAGAGATACCATCGGTGCAAGAGTGGACTCTCAGGACACCGAACTCCCCTCTGCCGACGACCGTACCTGGTTTCATCGCGCTATCCCCAACCCGGCCGCCATGGATTCCATGGTAGAGGAACTCGCGCCCCCAAAGGGCAATGATAACGACAGCTCCGAGGTCCACCCTCAGGCCGCCGCGTAGGCCACGGCTTTGAGTCTTGTGTCTCTTCACGTCACGGATGCTTAAGAGTTGTGTACGTTTCATCGGAGGAGTCCACCGTCCATAGCTTCGGCTTAAGGTCCGAGGTAGCAGGGTGTTGTTGTCTGGTCGACGGGTAGCTGGAATTCGTTGAGCGTTTTGCGCGGCCGGGTATACTCATCAGCAGGAACGGGTTGTCACGCTGGTTTCCCGACCTTTGCGCGTATCCTTACGTACTTTCCGCAGTTCGAATACCATCCCATTGCTACCATCTCAGTCGTCTCCCACATACCACACATCTAGCGGTCTTCCATTGAGTTATGTGTATCTACCCTCGTCTGGCACATATCTTACGTTCGTCATTGTCATATACACACGCATATCTAG
>KN050310.1:1845-12790 GCA_000743315.1 Lignosus rhinocerotis TM02
TCCTTGGCCCTCTCTGTTTCCCTCATCAATCCCATCTCCTTCTCTTCCTCTCTGCCTTCAGGCCTCTGCGTGACTCCAACTAAGTTGTGCCCTCTGAGGATCTTGACTTGTCACCTCAACTTCGTCTTGACATCCGTCTCTGGACTCCGGTACCCCGTAGTCTGGCTCCAACTCCTGTCCCAAATAGAAGACTTCTGGGCGGAACTCAGGCTTGCTAATAGCTTCGCCAAAGTCTTCATCCTATGCAGCGCACATCCAGACTTCGGACCAACCAGACTTGGATTCCCCACCACGCCACACAGTCCTAACAGTACACGATAGAGACAGTAGCAGTTCAGCACTCACTGCAGCTGAATGCTTCCTCGATTGGATTTAGATCAGGCGAATATGGTGGTAGAAAGATCAGCAGGCAGCCTACGAAGAGTCTTGCAGTTATAGCAGATGTGTATGACACATATATGACTTGAAGAGCTCACCAGCAGCCTCGATGGCTTCGCGGACAGCGACACTCTTATGAGTGCAGCAATTGTCCATAATGACCACACTATTTGGGCCAGGGAAGGGATTGAGCTTGGGTATCCATATAACCGTGCAAAGATTCAATACACACATGAAGGGAAGACCGAGACAGAAAAACATGCCAGATCAGACACAACCCAGTCATAGAACTCTGCTCCGTCCACAGAGCCTTGAACAACCCGAACGGTGAGGATCCCATCAATGCTCAGAGCTGGCAGTAGGCTGTAGCGGATGCCTCGACCGAGGGAGACTACCTCGCAAGCCCGCTGCCCTCCAAGGGCCCGGCCATATTGACGCAGTGATGTCCGATCATCCTTGCTGGACTCGTCAACAAAGACAAGCTGATTGGCCGTGAAGCGAGACACAATATCCGCCTTCCACTGAGCCCGGGTGACTTCATCTCGCTGTGCTGGGATCTTGCGGAGCTTCTTGTAGGTGTACCCCAAAGCCGAGAGGGTGCTATGAAGGGCGGGTAGAGACAGTGAAATTTTGAAGCGGGCGGAGAGGAGTGTGGTGATTTCATCGAGATAGATGGAGGGAAATATGTGCAATAGATCGTGTACGTACTCCAAGGCCTCTCCGTAAAGAATGTGTGGACGTCCGCTCAACGTAGTGCGTGCTTTGAGAGTTCCATGGTGGGCCATCTTGCTCGTCCAACGACTAACACTGCGTTCGGACACCCCAAGGGCATATGCGACATCACCTGCTGCCCATCCAACCGAGACAAGCACGACTGTCCGTTCCTTGATATCGTTGCCTATCTTTCGATTGGGCATCGGAAAATAGAGAAGAGCAGAGAGATCGGACGAAGGGAAGCGGAGGCGGCAAGGACGAGTTGAGTCGAAAGACACTGGCTGTCCGTCTATACCACCGCCAGCCGCTAGTCTCGCTCGCAGCATAGTCATTTCGGAACCGTTGTGCTTCAAAATAGCTGTGTGCATTACTTGCTATGTACTCTATGCACGAGCCAGGTCTTACGCCGCTACACCGACGGCGGGACTCTGTAGCAATTACATGATTGTTTCGATTGTCTCGTGTCGATTCTGCAGTCGCACGTGGCGGAGTTCGAATTCCAATGATTCCAGAAACAGCTGTGACTGTAAGTTAGACTTCAGTCAAATCACGTTCTTTGCACCGGCGCCTCGACTACCAAGTTGGGTCACATCTTATTTGGTCATTGAGTCTGTTCTCCCTCATCACCATCCCACCACCACCACCACCACCAGGCTCCTATCTTGCATCTAAAAGAGCTATACCCATGACAGGGCTAGGAGCTTCGAACATGGCTCAGGCAGGACCGTCAAAACTGGCGAAGCAAAAAAAGGGCAGGAGACCGAAGATTTCCACAACCAGCTCTTCGAAGCTCAAGAAGATCTGTGAAGCCAAATTGATTGCGGACCTCGAGACTTCTGCCTCCAAATTTGTACGTCACTCTTTGCCATTGAATATGCTGTTATGCCTACGTTCTTTGGACAGGAAGCCACGCCAGACCTTCAGCTGTTCAACGAGCTCCCCATCTCCGATTTGACCAAACGCGGTCTGTCTCATTACCTGCCTAACCCTTACATCTCTGACGTTCACGCAGGCTTGAAGCGGGCGTTCTTTGTTGACATGACCTCCATTCAGGCCCAGAGTCTTCCGATCTCGCTGAAGGGTAAAGATGTGCTTGGCGCCGCTCGAACCGGCAGCGGTAAGACACTTGCATTCCTGGTTCCCGTGCTGGAGATACTCTACCGTCGGAAGTGGGGTCCGCAGGACGGGCTAGGCGCCTTAATCATATCACCGACAAGAGAGCTGGTGAGTCCCCCTCCTCTCGTACATACCACATATGCATATCCGTCCCAGGCCGTGCAAATTTTCGATGTATTGCGAAGTATTGGCGGTTATCATAACTTCTCCGCGGGGCTTGTGATTGGAGGGAAGAACTTGAAGGACGAGAAGGACCGACTGTCACGGATGAACATCCTAGTTGCGACGCCTGGACGTCTGCTTCAGCACATGGACCAAACGGTTGGCTTTGACTGCGACAACCTCCAGATCCTAGGTATGTCTCCCGTCGCTGCTCACATACTACTCGCGTATCTTACGCAGATGGCGACGCAGTATTGGACGAAGCGGACCGGATTCTAGATCTGGGCTTTCAACGGACTCTCACCGCCCTCCTCTCTCATCTACCTAGGTCTCGACAGACGCTGCTGTTCTCTGCGACTCTGACACAATCAGTCGCAGATCTCGCTAGGCTCAGTCTCCACGACCCCGTACGGGTTGGCATCGAAGAAACTCTGACGGAGGGCGCCACCCCGAAGACCCTCGAACAGCATTATGTGCTCTGCGAGCTCGACAAGAAGCTTGATGTGCTTTGGAGCTTCATCAAGAGTCATCTGCAGACAAAAACACTGGTGTTCATGTCGAGCTGCAAGCAGGTCCGGTTCGTCTTTGAGACGTTTTGCAAGATGCACCCTGGCATTCCCCTCCTGCATCTCCACGGCAAGCAAAAGCAGATGACGCGTCTGGCAACGTTTCAACGATTTACGTCGATGAAACATGCCGTCTTGTTCGCTACGGACATCGCTGCCAGAGGTCTTGATTTCCCGTCTGTCGACTGGGTGTTGCAAGTGGACGCTCCTGAGGACGCGGAAACATACATTCACCGCGTCGGACGCACTGCGCGATACGAACGCGCTGGGAAGGGCTTGCTCCTACTCCTGCCGAGCGAGGAAGGAGGGATGGTCACCAAACTTGAGAGGAAGCGCATCAACATACAGAGGATCAGGATCAAGGAGAGCAAGACACAGAGCATCAGCAATCAGCTCCAGAAGCTCGCGTTTCAGGATCCCGAAATCAAGTACCTCGGACAGCGGGTATGCTCAAGCCCAGTTGTCCGTTGCACTATGAGGTCTCATCTCTCACCCAGGCGTTCGTTTCGTATCTGCGATCCGTGTATCTCCAGAAGGACAAGTCAATTTTCAAGCTCGATGAGCTTCCTGTTGAGCGGTTCGCGGAAGCCCTTGGGCTTCCGGGTATGCCGAAGATCAAGTTTCTTCACAAGACTTCGACGAAAACGAGCGTTGATGTGTCTCAGGATAAGGTTCGCATCCTCGACATCCTTTGATCCACTCTGGCTTATGTCAACCTTGTAGACCGCGCGCGTTCGAACCAAGTACGATCGGATGTTCGAGCGAAAGAACCAGACCGGACATTATACAAAGCTTGTCGACCACAGTCTAGATGGGGAGTCTGGAGACGAGTTTATCACGCTCAAACGTGCAGACCATGACCTTGAAAATGACGATGATAATTCGCTCGGTTCAGTCAATCCCTCGAAGCGGAAACAAAAGATGGCGCTCTCAAAGAAGGCGCTCGCGAAGTACGGTGAGAAGGGCCACAAGCTCGTTTTCGACGATGACGGACACGCACACGAAGTGTATGAGATGAAAGATACCGCGGAGGTGTTCAAGAACGAGGACGAGATTTTTGACGTTGGGCGGCAATTTGCAGAGACGGAACGTGGGAAATTGCAGGAGGCGGATATTGTTGACAAGGCCGAGGCGAAGGAGAAGCGGCGCGAGAAAAAACGCAAGCGGAAAGAACGCGAACGCGAGGTATGATAAGCCATCGTATCTGGTTGGGTAAATGAGTTTGATCTTCCGTCGTAGGGCGAGTCGTACTGTGACGAGGATACGGAGGATGGAGGCATTCGTCTGGGCCCAACGGCGACAGAGCTATCAGGGGACGATGGATATATTTCCCCTGAGTTCGATCTGTCGTCGGATTATGATGAGAGCGAGATCCAGCCACCTTTTAAGAAGCTGAGAGACGCATCGCCCACTGTGGCTTCGACCTTGGAGGACGAGGAAGAGCTCGCGTTGCAGATGTTGCGCAGTAGACGGTAGCTGTGATGAAGACACTGTCAAGTCAGCGGTAGTTAGTATCAGAGAATAATCGCACCAAGTGCACCTTCCTCACTGTTTCTGTACTGGCCACATTGATATCATCGTGAAAAGAGCCTGAGCCCTTACACGTAGTACGATGTACAAGTAGGTACTTTTGTGTGTCAGAAGACGCGATCACATGACTGGACGCGCTACACGACAAGTCGAACCAACACGTGGGCTTACATAATGTGGATGGCATGCGTTGGGCATGATGTGGGTCACCGGTGTGAGCGTGCTTGCAATCTCTTCTTCTCGTTCTCTCGTCAACGACACTCCCGGTCAGCCTCAAGGATACGCACGACATCAACGGTGTTAGGCCTACAGATGTCCACCCCCCTCTACACCACTATGCCGCCGCCGCCTCGTCGACACCCCCTCGCCGTCGCCCCTCACCATTATGCCATCAACCAGGCTCCCCGGCATGCCCCACCTCCCGCTCCCGGAACTCCTCCGAAGCAACGCGAGCAGCCCAAGCAGCCATCCTCGCCTCCTCTTCCCAGGCAGAATGCAAAGGTTACCCCTCCCTCCCCGCCCCAGATAATCACCGACAACACTCGCAGTCTCGTGCTCACACGTGTAGGCATGCTTGGCGAGGCAAGTATTCGTTCAGGATGTGTTCTTGGATATGCGGTTGTCCTGAGGCTTGAGATAGTCTGCTGAGCTGCTAACGCTGATGATTCTCCTACTAGGGTGGTTTCGCCCGTGTCTATGAAGTCAGAGACACTCGCGGACATAGGTCCGCCTGCAAGGTCGTCACCAAATCCTCGCTCAAGAATAAGAAGGCTAAGATCAAGGTACCTCTCGCGGTCTTGGGATAACCAAGTTTTGCTAACTCGCTTTCCCTGGAAGTTGTATGCAGAGATCAAGATTCACAGGTCCCTCGAGCACCCCAATATCGTCCGCTTCCAAGAATGTTTCGAGGATGAGGAGAATGTGTATATGACTCTCGAACTCTGCCACAACGGCTCTCTCATGGACATGCTCCGTCGCCGCAAACGCTTCACCGAGCCTGAAGCCCGTTACTTCATGATTCAACTCATTGGTGCCTGTCATTATATGCACAACCATCAAGTTATCCATCGCGACCTCAAACTCGGCAACATTTTCCTCGATAGAGCCATGAACGTGAAAGTCGGCGACTTTGGTCTTGCCGCGCTGATTGAGACTCCGGGAGAACGCAAGAAGACGATTTGTGGTACACCCAACTACATTGCTCCTGAAGTTCTCTTCGACAACGTCAATGGCCACAGTTTCGAGGTTGACACGTGGTCTATAGGGGTCATACTGTACACCCTAATTGTAGGTCGCCCTCCTTTCCAGACAAAGGATGTCAAGGCCATCTACAAGTGAGCACTCTGTCATCGATTGCTTGTATTCTGCTATGTTGATTTTGTCTATAACAGGCGCATTCGGGACAATGACTATGAATTCCCTGCAGACCGTGCTGTATCTAAGCTTGCCAAGGAGCTCATTCGGTCAATACTAACCCCGGAACCCTCTCACCGCCCCACCTTGCACGAGATCGTCGACCATCCGTGGTTCACAACCGGCACCGTCCCTGGTTCGATTCCGGTGACAGCGCACGATACGCCTCCCGACTATCGTGAAATGCCACGTCACGTATCTCAAGCCAACCTCGCTCGGCTCCGGAGGTATGCCCTCCTTGACGAGGATCAGATCACAAGCATTGCTGTGCCTAGCGCACCTCAATCCAGTGTCAATCAAGCCAAGGTTCGCGCCGTGAGCTCCAGCCTCGCCCAACAGGAGAAGGAGTTCCAGAGAGCCGTGCAGCCTGGCAGTCCTATCTCTGCACTCCTCAGCTCTGCTCGTCAACCCCTCATCGTCGCGCCACCGGCAAGTCCCTCGGGGCGTGGCGAGCAGCCACTCCTCCGGAAGCTTCAGGCGGCGAAAGAAGCGGCAAAGTCTCCAATGCGTCCAGGGCTACGAGGCCTGGAAGACATCATTGAGGAGCGCGAAGACGAGTACGGCGCACGCGTGGAGGAGCTCAGGAGGAAGGAGCTGGAGAGCCAGAAGGCGCGGATTGTTGCACAAATGGTACCCGTTCCCGGCAGCGCCCCGGGCTCTGCTTTCGGGGGCGACGACCAGGACCAAGAGCTCGAAAACGTCCCTCCGACACGTACCAAAATACCGGAAGGCCGCATAAAGGAGCAGAATGACAAGGATTTGATCGTGCCGGCAGGCCTACCGCTGCGCGTCAATGGGTTCTACGCTGCTGCACAGACGCTCACTGCTGCGTTCGAGGCGAAGGCCGAGGGAAAGCTTTTCAGGAACCCAAGGGAAGACGTGGACCTGCCAGACGCGAAGGTTTTCATCGCGTCCTGGGTGGACTACTCCAACAAGTACGGCATGGGGTACGCCTTGACTGACGGATCGGTTGGCGTGTATTTCAACGATAGCACGACGATCATACTATCGGCGGACAAGCAGTATGTGCCGTGATTCCTTGTGAGCCATGATGAAATTCACCTTTTTACAGTCACTTCGACTATATATCGTCGAGACGCCAGGGCGCGGTGTACGTGCGCAAGAACTACACAGTCGCGGAGTACCCCGAGGAGCTGAACACCAAGGTCTACCTCTTGAAGCATTTCGAGCGGTACATCATGGACCGGCTACACAGCGAGTACGACTACACGTTTGAGGACGTCGAGCGGACTCGGGGCATGGACTTTGTGCAGAAGTACTTGCGCATGAAGCAAGTCATCGTCTTCAAAATGAGTCACGATGTGCTCCAGTTCAACTTCGTCATCGACCATACCAAGCTCATCCTCTCCGCGCACGGACTACACGTCACGTACATCGACCAGCACTACAACCTCAAGCAGTACACCCTTACGGAGATCATGGCTAGTGCGCTCAGGCCTTCCGTGCGGGACCCAGAACAAACAAGATTTATGCTGCGCCTGGTGGATAAGCTTAAGTACTGTGAACAAGTGCTGGTCAGTATCCGGAATGTGAGCCAGACTCATGGTGATCAGGGGGTGGGGAGCCAAGCGGGCGATAGTGACGCACCTCTTCCTACCCCTCCCCCTGGCCCCCTCCAGGCGTCTGCCCCAGTGTCCGCTACGGTCCCTATAGTCGCCCCGACCAAGGTGTCCCACCGTGGTCTCCCGTCCGCGCGCTCGGTCGCGTCGCTCTCTTCGAAGACACTTAGCTCATCCAGGGCACCGCTCCGGTAGGCCTTTTGACTGCGCTGCACGCGCGCACATGATGGAGGAATGGGCTGCATAGGTCGCTCGTCTCTCTAACTGCGTCGGGATAGGCCATACCCAGTCATTCAGTCTAGCTACGGTTTCAAGGGATCGAACGCGGACTCGTCCGTTTGTCAAGCAATTCAACTGAAGAGGCGGGGGCGACAACAGGTCGTCCCTGTCCGTGTCTAATCTCATCCCAAACAAGTATCGTACATATACCCCACCCATCCTCATAGTTCACGTCTCCGGTTCCACGTCTCATCGCAATGTCCACGAACTCGTTCGATCATACAGTCTATCTCTATCTCGACCTTCTCCCCTCGTCATCATTTATTGTCTCAGGTGTCCCTACAATCACGCTATCGGCTGCATCCATGCACCACTCCACTTCCAGTTGTCCGATGCCCATACATGTTGCGCCTTATCCATAAATTTGGTCCTGATCTCGACCTGTAAGTTGTTTTACGGCTGTTATGACATTGACGAAGGTCACGGTTATTATCCTTGTTGATCAGGATGGAGAATGAAAGTTGTTGGACTGGAGGATAAGTTTATGATAGTCGGCTGGCCAACACGAATGAAACGAAGAGCCGGAGATGGGAACGAGATGGCGGAGGGAGAACGCGCAGGTTCCTACACATCGTCGCTTCGAGTTGAGGCCTTGAGGGGTGAAATTTTGAAATCTGGAAGAGGGACCCAGGTGATAGTACGAAGCGCACATCAGGAAACTGACGTGTAGTAAGGTCACTCTTGATCATCACGCATCACGGGTGGTCACGTCGCTCATGCTAAGTCTGCCCGTAACGCGAGACGCTCAAACGGCGTCAAGGGTGGCCATAGGTGGTCATCGAGTAGAGATGGATGGTCAAGCATTGTCAATCATGGGTATATAATTGAGCATTCATGAACACTATTTGTCATACCAGTATGTGCTGCAGAGCATGATAGGACATAGCATCCCATGAGTGTGACCATAGCTAAGCTTCATCATGGCCATTTTCGGTGTACAATATGATCATACATGACGGGTTGAATACACAAGCTCAAGCTTGACAGCAGTGCTTAATCGGACGATGTTCATGACATGTTTATAAAGACAATGTATTCATAGGAAACATATGACTAATCACAGTAATTGCTAACATTGTATTACAAGCTACTTACACACTAACATAAGCATATAGATACCGTGGGAATCAAGCTGCAATGGCCATGTTTGTAAAGAAAAAATCAGACACTTACTCGGTCTCCGATATTGATATCAAGCTCAAATGGAGCTCATCACACCAACAACCATTGCACTTACAGGCAGAACAGGGTTGTTGGTACGCAAGAAACTTACTATTACTTACAACAGGACCTACCGGTATTCACTGAACAAGGGGAACTCAGACTTACCAGTACAGCTCAGAGCTCAGAGATGGGGGAGAGGAGAAAGACGAGGGACGGCTCAGAGACAAGGGGAACTCAGACTTACCAGTACAGCTCAGAGCTCAGAGATGGGGGAGAGGAAAAAGACGAGGGACGGCTCAGAGAGCTGACACCAGGCTTTTTGAACATCCGGGGCGCAGAGTTCCCCGCAATATTTGCGATGGGGTGCCCCAACCGATCGCGCCCCGTTCGTGTCCAAAAATAGTGAGCATAACACGGCAGAACCTGGCTTGCAATTGGGCGCCTCCAACTTAGTGTATGTAATACTGACTAGTACTTATTGAATATGAGTATTCTAATGACTATGATACAGTTAAGCTACATATGAGGAAGGGCAAGCCTTCACCATGATAATGAGTGCACATTTAAGTCTGCGCGGCTATAACATGGTCATATGATGGTCTCAGTATGTCTAAGTAGACTTTGTATGACCATACATGATAGGACTGCATCCACGCAGACTACTGATGGCCACCGTGCATCTTTGCAGATGTTACCTGGTCACCCATGGTCACACTGCGTTAGCATTGGTCAGCATTGGTCATTTTCTGCTCAATTCCCTGATGTAGACCAACCTTGATCGATCCCAAATAGACACCAGTCAATATTGGATCACATGCAATAATGTCTTTCCCTCCAACTCTCAGATACTGGTTTGTGCAGACGGGCTGTGCCCACCGCTGCCAATTTCACTCTGATTGGTATGTGCACTGGGGAATGGGTATGTGCTAATGGTGACATCACAGTTGATAGGCATTACTGATGTCATGAACGGTTTCAGGGATGGATGATATGCACTGTGGAGTTTGTGGTGGATGGAAACTTCACAGAGTGTGGAGGAATGAGGAGTTTCATGGAGGCGCTGGGGAGAAAGGGTTGCCCACTGAACATGGGGGCATTTGTCACAAGGCCAGTTCAACCTGCAAAGGTGGGGGTTACAAAACTGTAACAATGTTTCCCACAATTCTGGTATTGATCCCATAGCTCGTCCATCTCTGCATATATTGCAATAGCATGTCATATGCCATTGAGAAGCTATCCATCCTGGCTATACAACATGCATTGTTCCATGTTGATTGGTAAAGCATGCAAAGGTTATGAACTGATCTTTGATGCCTATACATTGTTACAGTTTTGTTACTGTCAGATATGAAGAGCATAATCTGGGATTTAGTACTTGGTATAACCTCCTTTGGCCTTTAAAGCTGCCTCAATCCTTCTAGGCATACTCTCAATGAGCTTCCTGTGTCACAAATGAGTGTTGATGGAGGAGGGCGACTTACGAGACGAGCAGGGGTGACAACTGGCTCTTGCACAGCAAGAGCAGAGCTGGGCTCAATGGTCAGGGCTGGAGACAAGTGTATTGAGCTATTGTCTACAGGGGAAGTACATGGGGCCTTATCTGGTGTTATGCTCTCCACAAAACTTCAACCTATAGCTTGTTTCCTGGTGGCTAAGTGGTGAGCATCTAGCTAGTTTCCAGCCTGTCTTGTTGAAGAGAGGCACTATTTAGATAGTGTGAGAGTGAGGTATAACTGTTAA
Organism: Lignosus rhinocerotis TM02; assembly: GCA_000743315.1. NCBI lineage: Eukaryota > Fungi > Basidiomycota > Agaricomycetes > Polyporales > Polyporaceae > Lignosus > Lignosus rhinocerus. Next base: position 12,488 of record KN050310.1, read on the forward strand.
GCTGTGAAGCTAGTGTTATTTGCAAAGAGACTAAAAGCTAGGGAAACACTGAGAGGTGTTTTCCCTTATGAATGAAGTTTGTAACACCTGGAGACAAGAGGTCAAAAATGAGCCTCCAGGGTGCCAACAAAGTGGTATATATGTACATCAGAACAATAAGTGCTGAGGACAATAGGGTTTGAGGTGCACAAGGGTAGATACCATGCTGTGGGAGAAATAAACAATAAGGGGGAAACAATAGGAGAGGACAATAATAAAGAACAATAGACTGAATGGCACTGTACAGGAAAGGGGAAATGATGG
>KN050311.1:0-11791 GCA_000743315.1 Lignosus rhinocerotis TM02
CGACGCCTTTTTCGTGATGAAAGCGCCAGATACTATGTGGTTGGTGCACACCCAACATCTCCGGTTGGCGTACTTTGAGGCTCCTCCGCCACGATATGCCATCCTATCGCACGTTTGGGGAAAAGACGAGACGTCATTTCAAGAGCTCCGGCCCCTCCCTGGCACCGATGTTCCCGTCCATGTCAGGCGCAAAGTCCAGGACGCATGTAAATATGCGAGCGAGGAAGGGTTCACTTACCTCTGGGTTGATACGTGCTGCATCGACAAGACGAACAGCACCGAGCTTTCAGAAGCAATCAACTCGATGTTTTCCTGGTATGCGCAAGCCACCGTCTGCTATGCTTATCTAGACGACGTTCCTGGGGATCAAAGCATGCGTAACGTGTCTCCTACCAGACTGTCCTTTCGCAAGAGCAAGTGGCACAGGAGGGGATGGACATTGCAGGAGCTTCTGGCCCCTGCCGAGGTCAGATTCCTCGACGCTAACTGGGAGTGCATAGGCAGCAAGACATTCCTGGCTCCCTTGCTGGAGGAGATCACAGGCATCAACAGAAGGATCCTCACGACTGCCGAGGATGTGTTCTCTATCTCCGTGGCAGAGCGAATGTCCTGGGCGTCCCGGCGTGCGACGACGAGACCAGAAGACGCAGCGTACTCTCTCATGGGGATCTTCAATGTGAACATCCCAGTCATTTATGGAGAGGGCCTTGGACGCGCCTTTCGCCGCCTCCAGGAGGAGATTATGCGGACATCACCGGACCATACACTCTTCATGTGGGGGTCGCTCATTATGCCATTTTCTACCGTATGCCTATGTCCGACTGGTGGAACTGCTGGATCGGGGCGTTCAGCCGAATCTAGCCTACTGGCACAGGGTCCCTCGGTTTTCGGCGATATAGGAGACAAGCCTCTGTCGCACGCCTTCTTTCCAGAGGTTATGTCGTACTCCCGTTTCATGGACGCCCTCAGACAGTTTGTAAACGATTCAGACAGACGCGATGTGAGTGTCTGATGGTCTCAATGGCTACTTTTCTTGGGTATGAATCTTTGAATTTTCAGACACATACCGTTCCAGAGTTCACAGTTACTGCCTATGGCATCCGAGCACATCTTCCTATAATCCCCCTTCCCACGTCTCTCGTTGGAGCCGAATGTCCGAGTACCACCACAGATCGAGGTCTTGGGCCTCATGACATTTTTCTCGCATTACTTGCTTGCTCGCCTGGGGGTGCTGGCACAAGGTCACAGTCCAGCTTGCTCACCGGCCTGATACTGCGTCGCCCAAGAGCGTCACATGTGTTGTACGTTGGTGCATCAGCATCTCACCACAACCGCCACCAGTATGGTCGCTATCTCCTAGTCAATTCGGCCATGTTCGATATGATCCATGCGAACGAGAAAGTCGACTGGCAAAGCTTGTGGAAGACGGTGTACATTTCTCAGCATCAGTACAATGCTCCATCTCTCGTCAACAGCATCTCTCTGCCCTCTGCGATTCCGGGAATCTGGGTGCATATCCCCCGATTCGTTCATACTCGTCTAGAAGACCAGGGCTTCAAACCTCCGCTTGCCGTCGTGAACGAGCGCCGGTTTGCGGGTGAACCGGTGGGGCCATGTGGATTGGCTGCGATCCAGTGTAGACTATGGCCCTTTCGAGTGAAGTCATACACCTTCCGCCGCGCTAGTGCTCCCGGCTCTTCTGTCAAAAGCGCTCACCCCGACGGATTCCGCATCGTTGTCGGTCTGTGCGGCGAGATGCTGTGGGCAGAAGCAGAGCTCTTAGTAGGACCTTCTCGGAAGAGCGCTGCAAATTCAAAGCCTGATCATTCACTCCACCCGGAAACAAAAGACGTGCCCTGCCAGGGGGTGCATATCACTGAATGGCCCTCTTCGGTTAGCCCTGACGAGAAATGGAGGCTTGACGAGGACGGAGAGCTTCAGTGGGACTACTATCGCACTTTTGAAATACACGGGCGAAGGATCCATCTTCGTGCGGCGGGCGTACCAGTTGTACATGGGAGGACGGACCACACCTTGGTGACCATGGCAGTCGAGGTAGACGCCGTCGATTCGTGGGCGTATCCTCTCCCTGATATGTCCGAACTCCCTGATATGTCCGAACATACAGCGCAGCACCCCTCAATTGTCCGACGCCTTGCTGGGATCTCCCTGATATGTCCGATCATACAGCGCAGCACCCCTCCATTGTCCGACGCCTTGCTGGGAGATTACACAAGTCCAAGTCGGGACTCGGAGGAACATAATAGTATTAACAATCAGCCATTCGCAGTAGGCAGAATACGAGCTGCTAGTGGACAGACAGGAACCGCTATAGGCCAGAATAGCATCCTCGACCAGAGTCCACTCCTGGAAGAAATTGCTCATCAATGTGACTCCCTGGGTTTACATAACTATACAGAATGTGATCTCCTGCACATGATGACCTCCACTCCAATCAGCGTCCTCACAATATCTCCCCAGCAAGCCAGCAGTTCACAAGCTCGAGCGACTCAACCGGCTTATCGTACGGTGCCTGTCAATCAAGCTTTTAGTGAGCAGTGTGATGTCCCAAATTACAAGAAAAGACCGTGAAACACGCACCATGTGCCCTGCACCTACGATCGTAGCAAAAGTGAGCCCTCCACCACTCCGCGTCAGCCCGGCGATGTTACCGTTGGCGGTGGTCCACGCCTTCAGCGGCTGCGTGCGAAATTGCGCCTGCTTGCTCCATTCGAGTGCAAGCGTCATCCTTTCGTTCCCAATCTATAATATTGGGGCATCGCGAAGTTTATATGGATTGTCAATCAGTACAATTCAGTCGGCAATGATGTCTCGCTCGCTCCATGGTACTGGTCATTTGGGGGAGGGGAAGGGGGGGCGCACGTACCCAGTTGCAAATGTAGTCCGTAGCGCCGACGTAGATTAGCGTGCGGATCCCGCGCTCGAGGAGCGCGGCGATGTAGTACTGTGCGGGGAAGCCCCAGTGATCGATATGGGCGCGGAAGGCCTGATTGACGGTCGGCGAGCTGTGACTGAAGTTGCCACGGCGCGGAGGGTCGACGCCAAGGAGGTCCTGGGTGCTGGGGCTGCTGAGGAATGCGCTGATGTCCCTGGTGGCACGTGTGTGAGAGTGTTGTTGCCAGCCAGGAAATAAGAGAACTGGAGAGAGGGGCTTGAACGCACTTGACGATAGGGTAGCACTCAGTGATATCCGCAAGGCCCTTGCTGAGCGTTTCGGGGGTATGCTTTAGCTGTTCAGTGCGACGTGATATGTGTATGACTGACCATGGCCTGGCACGATCGTAACGATTGAGGTCTGGAAGACATAACGGATGAGAACACAAAGGTCTCATTGTCTTCTATTCTTCCCGACCTTGGAACAGCTCAGAAATCGCTGTACTGCAGAAAGACGCTGCAGCAGTGCAGTCGATACTGTCGATCTTGTCGACACACGACTCTTGATAGCGCTTGACGCAGCGCGGAACCTATCGCGCGAGTTGATGAAAGAATCCAGCGCATGTTATGCGTTTCGGGAATTACCAGTTGCTTCATGCGGACGCAATCGCTACAGACGTACATAGTTGTCAGCTACGTTCGTGAGATACGAGAACAGACTAGTAGCGGACATACGCGATACCCTGAACAGGAGGGAAGGTGGGATCCTGACATTGCGCGTCATAGTAAGACGGGAACATCGTCGCAAAGTCCGTACAGCCGTTTCCTATCGCCATCATCCATGAGTTAGAGCATTGGAATTGGCCGGCATAAACCTGGTGAGGGAGCGTACGCACCTATCATGATGGAAGAGAGATTGATAGGCGTCAAACCAGCTTCGATGAGCTGCGCATTTGTGTCGAAGATCGTGGCTGCGAACACCGGGATATAGCGACCCTATGCCGGATAGTCAATATAATATAGCAGCGCACGTTCAATCGCGATATCTGGGTACTTGAAATACTCACGCCGTAAGATTCTCCTGCGAGATGCAGTGCACGACCCTTGAACTTGGTGAAGTGCTCGAAGAAAATCGCCATGAAGGCAGCGATGTCTTCTGCTGCTTCGTGTGTAGTACTCTGCCTCACAAGTGACTTTGATGAAGCTTCGAGTATACTAACGCGAATTGTTGAGCGACGTACCACAGATTCTCCATGCTCAGCGTAGGAAAACCCGACGCCCACAGGTTGATCGACAAAGAAGATGTTGGCATGGTCGTTCCAGGAGTAAGGGTGCGGCTCAGTGCTGTTGGGACCGGTAACCCTGCACGGACCTATAGTGCAAGGTGTCAGCTTGTGGTCGGACACGCAAAGTTCTTCTCGCTTGCCTAGCTCCATAAAGAGCCCCATGGTCGATGACGCTCCGGGTCCACCATTAGTCCAGAAAATTACGTCGTCCGTGTCGGGGTCACGGCGACTCTCAAAAAAGTAGAAAAACAAGTGTCGGGCCTGTACATCTATGTATCCGGTGTATGCCCTACAGCCAATGGACGCCCGTCATATGCTTATCCGTTGGTGATATTCACAGCATTATGTTGAGACTCACCGCACTGTCCCGTCGCAGAAACGCGATTGCTTGATTCGCACATTGTGACGAGGAAAGGCAAAGTGGCCGAGGGTAGTGAAGTCGGATGATGAAAGCGCGTCCAAGTCTCCGAGGGCTGTGAACAGCCCGTCGTCGTACGCGCTGAACGTGTTCTGTCCGCTGAGAGGAAACTGGCTGGCTTGCACACTTCCAATGCTTCGAAGTGTAAGGATCCCCATTCGGAGAATGCTCACAAGAGCTGGAAATGTGTATATCATCGTCGTGATATCTTCTCTGTGTATCTCCAACACTTTCGACGAAGAGATAGTCGTGGTCGATACGGAACCCCGAGGAAGTCATCATGAGAAACCAGCCACCGACTTATATAGCACCGCAGGAAGCGCCCCCTTTATGTTCCCAGGGTAAGCCAATTACTATGTGCGACCGCTATCAGGATGATTATTGATGATTTAGCGCACAGCACACGCCAATGGCAACTACGATTCCTATGAAGGATCAAGTCGATAGGTGTTTCGTTAACAACCGCTACAGCTGTAAGACCAATCACCCACAATGACTTCGTTCGCGTATTGATGGGAGGAAGGAAGCTTCCACCATCAGATGGCATAAACGCTTCACGAACATCGTCAACCTCAGCCAATGTGATGCAACGGCCGATCTGATACGCTCAGAGCGTGACCGGGACACAGCCGACGGAGACCAAGCCACCCTTCAACCACAAAGTGAGTCCTCCCAGTTCGCTTCAGGGATTGAACGAGATGTACTCACGATGTTCTCGTTTTCGCAGCAGACAGGCTGCGCAGCGAACGCGTTCCCGTTTCCGACGCCGATGAAGTTAACGGGCGAGCACTGGAAACCGAGCTGGGTGGTCGTGTCTTGGACGACCACTCCGAGAGAGGCGAGGAGAGCGGACGCTGCAGCGGGGTTTGCCTGTAATCGGGAGAGTGGGGAATATCAGAACTTTCGCCGACGACGCAAGCGGGGTGATCACGCTCTCAATGCTGTTGCAACACTGGTCGTGCACTCGGACTCGGGCCCGGACTCGTGTTTAAGTCGAGGGGCCAGGGAGAGGACTGCGGCAGCGCGGGCGAACATGATGGCTATCAGATGAGCTGGAATGAGTATTGGTCCCTGGTGGGTATGAGGTGCGTGTCGTGCGGAGGAGTGCTGGAGGAGTACGAGTCGTCGACTGCTGCTGCTTGGTCGAGCGACGTGCAGATCCTTTAATTATACTCTTCAGCGTGGACCCGAGAGACGCTTCATCTTTCGGGTCCGTGTGAAGGAGCTTCGTGTGTAGATTGAGTGTGACGAGATAGCACGCTCGAAGGGCTTGGAAATGGACCTCGGGGCCGGGTGCTCAAGCGCTCATCGGTAGTCCCGCCTAGAATTGGCGGGGGCATGACCGTCGTGCCAAGCTTCCTGCACAATTGTCTGTCTCTCCACTCGAGCAATATCCATTCAGCGAGTTGGCGAGCCGCCAAGCACGAAATCATTCAGGCTCAGTGCGAGGACATCGGCTTGGCAAGCGGTAGTGAGTTCAGGAGCCTGGAGAACGCACAGCCATGTCTGAGCGTGTTGTAAATGTGAAGAAAGATGTGCGCAGGCCTCAACTTGAAAGGGATTCATGTTGTGCTGGCGCTTCAATGTGGCACATGAAGTAGTCAGTCTGAGAGATTGGCTCCATAGAGGAGTACAACTTTGGGTACATTGACTGCCTGGCAATATGATGCGATTGTGCATGCACACATCGATTCTCCCCTATCTTATGCTCCGCATAAGACCCCGGGTTTTCTGCATGCGCATTGCGTAGTATCGTAGATGCATAAAATTGATACGTTTGAACTCACTCTGATAACCTGTCAAATGTTCTCTGCCCGTTTGATGACGGCGTCGTATGAACGTGCGGAATGCATCTAAGGCTGCTACAGTGTGAAGACGAACATCAACGAGCTGGTAACACGGTTAGTGGACTGAGACATCGGTGTTGCCCATCGTTGGACGAGCGCCACTGCCCCATCGGAGTGCGTACTTTGAGGCTAATGAAGGCTGATTCAACCTTGGGAGCAGTCGCAGGACCCATGCGATTGGGAGTGCTGTGTCGCTCCGAAACGTCGCGAGCTCCGTGTCCGTGATACTTGCTTCTGCGGCTGCATGAGTGGCCCTATCAGGTGTCGCAACTTAGAACGTCGCGAGTGACGGTGGTGTGTACCAATCTCCTTGACTCTTCCTTCGGTATTCTGGGCCGACCACGGTTCTACGGGTCAACACCGCGTCTCGAGCTAGACGCCGCTTTTCGTCCTCCAGGACAACTCATTTTCGGTCTCGGTTGCTTGCCCATCTCCGTCGTCGGCGTTCGGAGAGGAAAACGTGCTGTGAAGCCGATGTATTGGGGAGGACAACAACGTCGTGAGCGCCATACCTGGCTGTGTTTCGAATATCATCTGAGTAAGTTGAGAGCTGATAGGAGTTGGCAGAATTGGGTGCTGACGACGTGCTGACCTTTTTAATAGGCCTGGTTCTCGTAAATTTTGTTGGTTGGACTTTTTCTCTCGCATCGCATCGAAGTCTATGAGCAGTGCGGTCGCAAATGGGCATGAGCGAACAAGTAAGCTTAGTCTATACCGCTCTTCTTTCATAACGCCACGGATCGCATTCGACTCGGGTACGTCTTGATGATCATCCAATATTGGGGGGACATATGTTTCAAGGATGGGCGGGTTTCTGTTCTTGCGCATGGATTCAACGGGTTGGAGCTCGTCTAATGACGCTTCATCTAGTAGCCTACTTATGTGGTCGGCCACTAGACGAACGCAATCCAGGGATCCACGATTGATGGAATCAGAACCGTCCGTGACTTGCGATGTTTGTCAGCCTACGCTCGAGACGATTTTTTCCGGAGATGCAGAGGGACCTAATACAATCGAAGAAATCAGTCAGGACAAGCGCTTGATTTGCTAATGTCGCCAGTAGCGGATAGGCGCCGTGGTCTCATGAGCACTGCGATTGTGCATGCAAGGGGCGGAGTTCGTTTACAGTTAGGTACAACAGGGATCGCAGATGTTGTGTGGAGAGGCCTGGTTCTCGTGGATTTTGATGGTTAGACTTTTTCTCTCGCATCGAAGTCTATGAGCAGTGCGGTCGCAAATGGGCATGAGCGAACAAGTAAGCTTAGTCTATACCGCTCTTCTTTCATAACGCCACGGATCGCATTCGACTCGGGTAAGTCTTGATGATCATCCAATATTGGGGGGACATTTGGGCGGGTTTCTGTTCTTGCGCATTGACGAGACCCTACAAACCTCGGGAACCTGAATGGATTCAACGGGTTGGAGCTCGTCTAATGACGCTTCATCTAGTAGCTGATACTTATGTGGTCGGCCACTAGACGAACGCAATCCAGGCGAGAAGCACTGGCCGACCTTGTCGCACCCGTCACTCACACATTAATGTAGAATACCAATGACGCTAGACCTTGTTGGCGTGTCTGCGGGGGATTTCTAAAGCTCTCCGTTCTTCAGATGCAAGCCTTCTTCTAAACGACTTGAATCTCTCACCCCTCTTTGTCCCGTCCCATCGCCCCGAGTGTTTTCACGGTGTACTCTGGCTATTGATCCCAGCTCCCTCGCGTGCATTTACAGCCTCTTACGACCGCCCGCAGGTTGCATTCACGTGTCCCCGCGTACCGACCTTCTCCAATGGGCATGCGGGAGTGAGTCAATTGAGAAACAAGCAACCCGTATTGAGGCAGTATTCTTGAGAAGACTCGAGCCCGATAGGTGCCATGTCAGAACATCAATTCACGTCAGCCGCCATCGCTCGTTTCGAGGTTCTTGTCACGTGCCACTGAGACTCTAAACGCGAGCGATGGACGTGTTTGACGCGGGGCTGCCAAGGCGGTGGCATAATGACGTGCGTCGTGCATTGCAAGGTAATAGGAGGACGGGGAGCTGATGTGCAGCGTAGGCGGAATAGCGAGAAGCACTGGCCGACCTTGTCGCACCCGTCACTCACACATTGTAGAATACCAATGACGCTAGACCTTGTTGGGGTGTCTGCGGGGGATTTCTAAAGCTCTCCGTTCTTCAGATGCAAGCCTTCTTCTAAATGACTTAAATCTCTCACCCCTCTTTGTCCCGTCCCATCGCCCCGAGTGTTTTCACGGTGTACTCTGGCTATTGATCCCAGCTCCCTCGCGTGCATTTACAGCCTCTTACGACCGCCCGCAGGTTGCATTCACGTGTCCCCGCGTACCGACCTTCTCCTCTCTGCTTGTATCGGTACCAAACGCGTCTCCTCGCCCCCATCAGGAGCAAACTTGTGTACCAACTAGGCCGTGATCACCTGTCGCACAATCGACACAGATTGCAGACACCTACGCGGATATACACCCAGCGGGAGCATCGCGCGATTGATGGGAAACTCGATCGAGGATTGGAAGCGGGTCCCAACTACCTTCACTGTCGTCTTTGGACTCGAGCTGCCCTATCGCCCCCCAGAGAACCAGGTCGGGGCGTTCCTCTGGCGGAAGCGGCTCTGGCTCGAGGTCACTTGCGGGCTGTCCTTGCTCGAGCCTTGGGAAAAGCTCCTTACTTGTGAGTCTATGGGGCCTGCGGGCCGCGGATCTCAATTTGCTGCCCATAGCTAACTGGAAGGACCGGGGGCGAGGGCGAGAGAGCAGTGACGATCTTCAACCTGCTGCTCACGCTCGTCTTCATAGGCGTGTACAAGTTCGCGCCGCAGCAGATCACGCGGCTCTACAGCCGCTCGCTGTACTGTTGTTTTGGAAACGAGGGGAACGATGATATGTCTATGCGCAAGATCATCGCTGATGGGTCGCGCGGAGCGGAACGCGTCTGAGATGGGAGAGCTTTGACTGCGCTGGATGAAGATGTCCTTCCACTCTTCATGAACGTGAAGGCTCCGAGAGGAAAGAACTTTACATAAGCCGTCGCGCGCCGCTGGATGACTCGGCTTCCTTGAAGATTGTACTGATTTATGACAGCACGAAGCAAGATTGGAGTCGTCAACACGTTCAAGGCCGCCGAACTTGAGAAAATGTACCCGAGTCCCAGCGATCGCGCGTGGAACAACGAGACGCCCAAGCCATTCTGGCCTGGGCTTGCTCGGGGCGTTCGTCTGTGGTGGTGTGATTGAAATGAAGCTGAAGGAGAGGAGGGCAGCCCAGGGTCATCATTGGGCGAGATGTGTGAGTTATTGTGTCTGCAGTTCCCAGTTCTGACCATGAGAAATTCGCTGGTCATCATCCCGTACAAAGCATGATATGGACACCGCTCAGAATTGCTGGCATTGTATGTACTCACAGTACTGGTCAGTATGGTATCAATCTCGTCCTCTCCCGCGGGATTGATTGTCAGAGATTCTGGATGTTTGCCTTCCATTTGATACGCGGCACCTGCGATGAGTGTGAGGCTTGAGCACCAGTTACTCAAACACTGTGGCAGTTATCACGGATGTCTACGGGGAAAGATGGTTGTAGCGCCTGACCCCCTTTAGGCGGACTCTGTCGTCGATATTTTGCTAGCGATGAGGTGGCTGAAGTGTCGGTTTCAATTCTAGATAACCTAGCTTGATGGGTCATGTGGGATAGATGGGACTGAATATACATGGCGGGCCAAGGATCCGGAATGCTCCAAACGTGTCGAGACGGATTCAAGCCTCGTTGTCTTTGTAAAGAAGGAAGTCGCGCCGCGCCAAGCCGCCCTCAATATTTATTATGTAAATACGATATCCTGCCAAAATCATAGCACTCATCCCCAACTCCTTTCTCTCATCCCCCATCACCCCATTAGAACTCACGCGTGGGATTGGCTGTTGTCCAGTTCTTGCTCACTCCTACCACTCCCACCTGATCCTACTGTTACGACACACGAGTATCGTCCACAAGGCTATTCAGTACTCAACGTAACTACAACAAAGCACGACGCGAAATCAACATGTCGACCTCCACCTCGACCTCCACCTCGTCGACAACCACGATTACAGACCCGGCGTACCACAAAGCGGCGATGTCCTATGCCGAGTGGAAGCGTGAGCCGACGCTCATGCAAGTCCTCTTTGGCCTCCAACTCCCCTACCGCCCGCCCCGCTCCCTTGTCGGCAGGTTCTTGTGGAGGAGGCGGGTGTGGGTCGAGGTGACGTTCGCGCTGTCTATGCTTGAGCCTTGGGAGAAGTTCCTCGTCTGTGAGTACCCTCCTTTCTCTCTGTCAAGTACCGCTGTCACTGTCCTCTCAATGGTGAGATACTGACCCTACCCCTCTCCCTCTTCCGCACGCACACTCGCGCAGTGGTCGTGATGTACCTCACACTCGGGCTCGTCCTCACCGGCCTCACGCTTTACTTCCCGCACCACGTCGACCATCTCAAGACCCGCACGCTTTACTACCTCACCGGCCGCGAGCCTTCTGGGGCCGGCGCCGCCGCGGATCTTGTCAGCGGCTTGTCAGATTCACTCGTCCGCCTCAAGGACGCCGCGGCGTGGGGGCTTGACGCGTCGCTCTCATTTGCGAGGTTAGGTGTGGTTCAGCGCGGGGAGCTGTGAATGCCTGGGATGCGCTTTGATTTCCAGGGCTTGGCGGGTTTGAGGATGGGATAAATTAGAAGGCGCGTTGTCTTTTGCTGTGGTGCGTTGTGCGAGTCGCTCCACTCGTTTCGTGCGTGATATTTACCCGTCCCACACGGTGTCAAAGGCTCTATGTTATACCCTTGGGGCGCCACCCTGAACACCCTGTTCCTATCTAGACGTGTTGACGAAAATTTGGATAAATGACAGCTATGTTTGTTTCTTCACTGCACTTAGCGTGCTCCGTCTAGGTCTTCCTCCCAGCCTTTCAACTTGGCTCCTTTTGCAGAACGCAGATTCGTATGTATCTCCATGCTGTACCAACACTAGGCAGCTACGTTGAATCCACGGCAGCTCTCCGAAACCCTAACGGTGGGTCGAAGGTCGTGAGTGGGCTGTCCGACTCCCCTCTTTGCTGTACAGGCGCATACAGACATCCGGTCAGAGTCTTCGCTGGGTGTGACCCGTGACATCAAAAACGTGAATATTTATCGAGTTTAAAGATGCATTTTCACTAGTCGAATCGTCGCGCCAGTCCTGCGCGCCTGCGGGTCCCTCTCGACGTGGCTCGCGCACGAGCTCTCCATTCCTCGCGGCAAGCAACGCGCCACCAACCCTCACTAGTAAGCCTCGAGAGGAGGAAAGGGGCTCCCTCGCCTCTCTTTCCTCTCC